>CM025621.2:2545504-2581153 GCA_014621495.2 Entosphenus tridentatus | reverse complement strand
CCCCCCCCCCAACTTACAGGCCCTTGAATTACCGCAGTTTGAGGCTTCCATGCATTTATTTGAAGAAGTACGGGAATTTGAAGGCCCTTTGTTTCTCAACTGAGCATTTCAGTTTGCCGATTATTATTATTTCAGTGCCCAAGGAAAATTATCTGAAGGTTTGTTTTTTGTATTTCAAAAAGAAGCGTATGGCACATGCCTACGCGCTTTGCAGTCAAATTCGCTCGTCTCGACATGTTTATCAACGGTTTGAAAGTGTATTTTCATTTGTTTTTCTTATTAAACAACTTAACAACTTTCTGTAAACTTTTAGTTTTTACAAAATGGAGATATTTGTTTACGATATGTACTGTACATTGCTTTTACCTGTTTATTAACGGGGGAGGGGGAACAAGGATGAGCATACTTTTATTTTAAGTTACTGCAGCTTATGCATAGCCCCATTCTTATTGATGTTGAGCCAGATCATGTTACATACGTATCACGTACATTTTGAAATCACGTTAAAATAAGGTAATGATAGGTTTGTGCTGAACATCAATGGGCAACCCAGGAAAAGGACTGTAATGGTTGTTTTTGAATAACCTCAGGTCTGTTAGCTTCATGAATCTGTCCACACCATTACAGATGTTAAATGTCAAGACCTGCATCCAAATTGGGTAAACAGCAGGCCAGTGGAAGTCAACAGGATGACGATTTTTTGTTGAAAATTTTTTGAATTCTTTCTTTGTTTTGTCATTGTAAAAGTTCACGATTGCACCAACCATTATAAACGTTGGTGTGCTTTAAAGTTATCGCGTGATTATTATTTTTTTGCCATAAAGTAGTTGACAGATTTTTTTGTGTGAAAAAGCTGTGAATAATGGCCTCTGAAAAAAGTAGAACTTGTCTACAACTTTTAAGACCTGTCATCTGAGTTGTTTCAACGTCCAGGTCTCAATTTACATAGCAGGCAGATATCACAGTGGTGGAAGATTGTGGCAGATGGAAAACGTTTCACCAATGGGGTTTTTTTTCTCTATGCCTGAGCTGTGCGAAAGCGCCTTTCGACACTACAACATTGGTCGAGTGCAAGTTCATTCATCAAATGCAAGTTAGGTGCGCGGCAGAAATGGTGGCGGCGATTCTGCCAGCATGACTGATGATATTATGGCAGCTCGGATGAGCATGGTTGGCCACGTACGGTGCGAAAGAAGTTCAACATACATCACGGTGCAATCCCCCCCACTCATGGACAGAGCCGACCAGTCATGCTCTGATCCGTCAGTCACAATTGCTTACACCTGTGTATGTGTCTGCACTAAATCCATTAAGAACACAGCTATCCCACAGACATTGGCTTTGGGGTTTGGACATTGCTGAACCGTCAGCCTTAATAGGAAAGTGTGGCTACCGTCCTGTCTTTTATACAGACACATGGGTATGTATTTCAAATCTTAGGTCAACAGGCCATACGAGCTGCTGCTGTTAATGCTAACACACCTCACCATTGCATCCTTCAGCCAGATTCTGCAACCGTAGCACAGCTGGCCTTGTGCTTCCTGCTGCCATAGCACTGCCAGGGCCTATGCCCTGGAAAATTCTCAAAAACAAATATTTGATCACTCGTGTGTGTTGTCATCTATTGCTATGCTCAGAAACAATGCGGAATGCTGTAATTAGAGGATTTGGTTACAGCCCTTTGTTGAAAATTGTGACGAATCGAAGTTAAGATCCAATATTTTTCAGTGGTGTCTGTTCTGCAATGGACATGCGGTTGTAGTGTCCACATTGGACTTGTCTAGCATATTAGTGTCACCTTCCAATATTTGCCCACAGCACAGTGCACAGTTGGACGTGTGCGCGTGTGTTTGTTATTGGAGAGCGGTGGTATAGTGGTTAGTGCACTGCACAGCGAACCTGTCGATCCGAGTTTGATTCCCGCTCTCACGGCTAACACCAGTGACAATTATCTTAAGTGGTCTTGGGCCTCCCCTAGGTCGACTCGGCCTCAAATGAGTACCTGGTGCGTTGTGTAAACATCGCCATTGGGGAGACAAAGGTGGCCGTGCGTGGTGTTGGCGACCCCACCCCTCTTCGTGTGCCGTGCCGGCCTTCATAAGTGCTCGCTTGCCCCAACAGTCTGTTAAGGCTAAACGGGGTATCTTTGTTTTTGTATATCGCATTATATGTTCTACCCAGCGTGGCTTCTTCACCCGAGTGTGGGGCTCTGTGTGTGTGCAGCTCTCGTCCCAGCCGCGCGCTCGGGCAGGCATTGATCCGCACACAAACCAGGTCCCTCGCATTAGGCCAAAGTGATGTTTTGTTGCCCGGAGGCATTCTCGTAGTATCATTAAGAGTTCTGCTCCCTCTCATTTCCTTAATGCATTGTCCTAATGCAGGCCTGTAATAGTGTCATTTACTGCCACATTTCAGGGTCATTGGCTCATTTTGCCTAACGGAAACCCGTCACTGCAAGAAGCAATTATCCTTATAGATCAGTTTAGGGGATAATGCGATAAGGTTGCAACATTATTTCTGGATGAGCAAAGGCAGTTATTGCTTCACTTTTGCTTAAAGGGCAGGACAAGGTCATTTCTCTCTGCCTGGTTGATTTATTTTAATAAAGCATGTGCATTTTCATTTGCAGATATATTCGCCAGATCACACCAGCAACAGCTTTCCATCCAACCCCTCCACACCAGTCGGCTCTCCCCCACCACTCACAGGTAAGATATGGATGTGATGACCCCCATCCAATGCTTTTCATAAAGTGTACCCATTTGGTAATTACATTGTTTGGAGATGAACAAATTCCTTCACTGATGGGTTAAACATTGAATGGGGATATTTTTATGGTTTCACAGACTAATGAACGATAAAGGGACAGATCTAAATGATAAGTGATGGATGGAAATCTAATTGGCATATATAAACAAGACGTAAATAAACATTTACTTGATACATCTGAAAGAGAATGGTGCGCGTGTTAAAACACACCGATTTTCCTGTCAATCCTTCACAATGCTGGTCATGCAAATCTAAACAAACATTAATACAAACCATCTTTAACCTCTTTCTGTTACGCCTGCTCAAAGTGGAAAAATCAAGGTGCACGTTGACAAATTTGCAGTTGTGTGTATAGCTTTTGTATATAGGATTCTTTCTGACATTTTGTAAATGTTTTTTATTTCTCAACAATAAGAAAAACATTCCCAATTAATAGCTTTACAATAAATGAGGGTATTATTGAAGCAATGATGATTTACTGTAATGAAGGCTTCTTTTATCATCTAGAAAAGCCTCTCTTGAGTGTTAAACTCTTCCTGAATGGCCCTGTATTGGGAATGGAATGTTTTTCATGTGGAAAAACACTCAAAGGGCCACACAGGTGGGGTCTTGATCCCACTTGCTGCACCGATATATCATAGACTCTTCGTAGTCCAGCAGGTTTGGGAGTTTACACATGTACTGGATCCAACAACCCTCGCCCTCCACAGCACAAGAGTCTAGCAGTGTTGCCACCACAATGAACATTCGCAAAGGCTTTCGGCATGCTGCGTTGTCACCTCAGATATGTGTATGTATGTTGAACTTCTTTCGCACCGTACGTAGCCAACCGTGCTAATTGGAGGTGCATGCTTATTTGTTTGTCAGCGTATTTCTAGCATAATTTCTTGTAATAAATTATATGCTTTGATATGAAACTTGAGAATATGCCTCGTGTAAGATTAGTTCATTGTCCCTTTCAACAGTTTTATCTTCATAATAAATATTTTATGTCCACCCAAGAAAAATTTTAAAAAATTGAACAAAATCGTTTCGGGGCACTAAGCCCCCCCTCATAGTTAGGAACGGTAGCAATAGGCAGAAGTGATGGGCAGCCTCTTTGCTATTTTCAGTAATTTTTCTGCAAATCATCTGCTGATTTCATTTTAATTTTATTTACAATGGCTGTAAATCTTTGGCTGGAAATTTTCCCGAACCACATTAATTGTAAATTTATCAGCGACGAAATACATTTTCATAGTTTGACAGTTATTTAGCAATAAAGCAAGATTTATTTTGAAACATGCATTATGCATATGTCGTGTAAGTATGTATATATTTTTTTTTGCTTTAAAGCTTTCTTCGGGAACAACTTTAGGTACCAGTAAAGGACACTACAATAAGGCACTTTTGTAACATCTACTCTGGCCTTTGACTCTGTCGGTCAGCTGTTAGAGAAAGAGTTGTTTTTGCTGAAAGCTCAGACATTATGCAGAGTAAAATGGTTACGCCCCAGGGATTGTTGAAAAATTTTGCCATCATCCAGCTTGGCATGTCTCCCTTTTTGTGATGCTAATGTTTTGGGGGGAGGGTGGGGGCGGTTTGCTGAATAGAAGAGAAGGATGAGGGCAGGGGGCACGGAGGGTTTGTGTGTGGGGGTACAGACGTTTGTTTTATGGAGTCTCCTGTTCGGGCCCAACAAAAGGACGAAGGAGGGCCCTCCATTTGTGGCCCTTGACGAGTGACGGGGCGTCACCCAGACGTGTCACTGGGAAGTAACCCCTGGGCTTCTGAAATGCTGACAAAGCACCATTCGCAGGGCCCAGTGGGTCCTCCGTTAGGCCCCCACTGAGCAGCCGGTCACGGAATACCACATTTGAGCGATGTTTCTCTCGCGGAGATGTAAGTTTAAATCGCGGAAAGCGTACACTTTCCGTAATTTGCTAATGTTGACGATCGTCTGAATGAGTAAACGTATCATCGTTGTGTGTGTGTGATCATTTGTTTCGGTGTAAAGTAAAATACGGTGTATGCGTGAATTCCTAATCTGGTGTGCTTTATTTTCAGTAATTGAATTACTTGCATTATAAGACCATTTTTTGTCTAGTTAGTACAAATCGCGGGGGAAATTGTGGTGATATCGGAGTGTGCCCACGAATTTGGTGTCATGAGCAATTTTAGGTGTCTGCATTTTACTTTAAGGGCAAGCCATGCTCATATTTATTATAAGTGAATAATAAATGTGTGATCCTGCTCAACATCACCCCCTCCCGATGGCAATTCAATGAATAGTTGCATTTTTGATGACATTTTGATTCATGAATTAATTTACTTTTTTTTTACTTTGTACAGGGGTCTTGTGAACCTGTTGCCAAAAAAACATACGAATCAAAAGTATTAAAATAAGGAATGTAAAGTGTCCACCGTTGTCCCAGGGCTATATATAGATGATGATTGGTACCTCAAACTTGTTTGAGCATGAAAGCACTTTAACATATACATTTTAATACAACAAACCAATTTATAAAATTTTGCTCTCATTAGAGTTCAGGGCGTTTGGTTTCAAATATATACTCGGTAAAACATTCAAGCCAATGAGATTTTCTCAGGACATAATTAAACGTGGAAAATGTTGAGCCTCTTAGATTCTCCTTGTATTTTCCATTTCACGATCGTAAGGAAGCCGCCTCATTACTGTGCCCTTACTGACTTCTGGACTCCAGTCAGGTGTGGGAGGCAAAGAGAAAGGGAAGATATTATTATTATTATCAAGAGCCGTTCATATGCCAAGTACACACACGCTGCAATATTTCTACCGCTGCCTCTCTTTCCAAGTGCTGTAATTTAGTGAATGCCGGACGCACACGCGCGCGTGTGTTTATCTGCAACCCCCCTTTGAAGTTTTCTCTAATTGCTGCTTTGGCTTTGCAGGTGCGGCACAGTGGTCACGGACCGCGGCGCAGGCGCCTTCATCTCCCAACTACGAGAGCTCCTTGCACTCGCTGGTGAGGCCACACAGGGCACTGGCTTGACTACGCACATCCACGGACTGTGATCAGCCCACACACACACACGCCCTTGACAATTGACGTAAGATGAGAAAGAAAACTTGAGCCCGATTGCAAAGCATGAAGTTTTTGCTTTGAGGATGCTCCAGAGGCGAATATGTAACTAGTGTTGCATTACTTCTCTAATACATGGTTATTAGCAGCTCAGAGGAAAGTTGTCAGATGAATCATGTTTTGTAAAAAAAAAAAGTTGGTCTTTCCAAGTTTTGCTTTTTCACAAAATATGACCATTGGGTTGTTATTGTGTGTGCAAGCCTTTTGCGTAACTCTCACAGCACGTTCGCGGGGCCGCATGATCTTAATTCTCTCTGCTTGCTGAAACTCTCGAGTCGGACATTCTTGCTGTGCCCGTCAGCCCTTCTGGCTTACATCAAATGCTGCTGGTGCTGCCGCCGCTTTGCCGCCTGCTTCACCATCACTGTTTGCACGGCACTAAACCTGACTTGGAGATGAAACCCTTCACAGAGTATCTCCTCGTTGGTCGCTTTTGTCCCATTTTTGGTGTGTGTGTGCGTGTGCCGCTTGCTTTTGCTTCCACTAATGCCTGCTACCCCGGCCGTCCTCTTATCCCTCTCTGGGCTTTCAGAAAAGTCGCGTGGAGCAGCAACTTCATGAGCACTTGCAGGATGCCATGTCTTTCCTAAAGGATGTCTGCGAGGTACTCACCCTGTCTTCTGCTCTGCACAGGACTTTTGCAACTTAATAATAATAAAAAGTCCCAGGGAGCAAGAGAGGGCTCACACTTTTTTTTCTGGTATCGGTTGTTTGAAACCTTATTAACGATATACCGAGAGACGTGATTCATCAGGCTTTTCTCTATGCTTTGTTTATGCGTTTTGGGAACATTATGTAATGCCGTGGATAATATTGCAGGATTTAATTGTGTTTTTCCAGCCAAGGACTGATGTAAAAATATGGCATCTGCAGCACGATGTTGCCAGTGCAGCTATTAACAGGTTTTAGAAAACATTGTAATACGTCAATTTGGCAGACAGAAGAAATGCCATACATAATTTTGTAACAAAGCATAAGCATTTAAAGATATTTTATAAAAATTGCCAAATGTAAGACCTATCACTTTATTTCATTCGCTTTGGTTGGTGTGTGCATATCATATAAAGCGGCACGTTATTCTACTCATCGGGGGAGACCCACAAGTTTACCCCATCATGTACAAAAGCACCATGACCTGAAACGCAGTCTCTTGAAAATAAATTTTGGCTCAATGTACATTTGGCTTCATCCCAGCAAAAATGTTCTGAACTACCTCATGGTGGCCTGTAATAAAACACCCCCTCCTAATACAGCGTGGTATATAGGGGGGGGGGGTAATGGCAGTGCCAGCCTTTGTGAGTTACAAACGGCCCATTGAAAGATGAACTACTTCATCGACGTGCATTCCCCTTCTTCCGGATAAATTGGTCAGCGTGTCATACTCACACTTGTTGATTGCTGTGGGAAAATGCCCGTGAGTCCTGGAGGTGGCATTTTTGTTTGTTTAATATAATTCCTAATCCTTGAATGGCTGCATTTTTTTCCCATTGGTAAATAAATCCATTTGTGGGGACGTTGTATCATTTCAGCAAAATAGATCATTCCGCTTTGAGCATGAAGGCTTACGCTAGCAAAACTAACCAACGTTGTCGTGACGGCAATCCATTATTTCCTGGTTGTGCCATTTTGAAGGCATAGATAATAGTGCTGATTTTACGCTATTCCATCAATGGACTGATATGTCTGTTTAATTAGCATAAACACTTTTGTTCTTTCACACTGCAGAATATATCATTTTATTGCTTTTCTTTGATAAATGTGCAGATTGTATGAATATTGCAACAAATTTGGGATAAAATTTTAATTTTAAATGTCTGTTGGATGGTGCCACATTCTTGGATGCAAATATATGTAATTGTTTTCATTTGTTAATCCTTAAAATAATGGCAACATTGCCCCAACATTTAAAATATCAGTAAGGTTGAACATATGGAAAAGCATACATTTCCAGAGAATAAAATAAATGTTTAACTTTTGTGTGTATTTTTTATTGCTATTTACACATATTGTTTAAACTTCCGATGTACGATATTTAATTTAATATTGCTTCATATATGTCAATTGTACAATCTGATAAGACATGAACCTAATTCCACGTACATCTTGGATCTTTTTCGATATAACATCCTGATATTTTTTTAATGTCCATGTAACATTGGGAAAAATGTTTTTGAACCTGTGGTTAACTGAGCCACATGGCCACGTACGCTCGCTCTGGAGTTGTGCACCTGGTTTCCAGGATACGTCCTACGTTGCCAGGTTCACAACAACTGTGGCATCAACTGCGTTGAGCTCAGTCGCGCCATCTGACCAACAGCATCTTCTGTTTGTATGTACGGCACGTCGAGCTTCGAAGCGTACGTAGCCAGGCCGCGCTAATCGGAGGTGCTAATCGGAGGCGTTTGGGTGTCTTTTGTCATTTTTTGTTTGCTTGCAACCGGCAGAGTCGGATGGAGGACCGGCTCGACCGACTCGACGACGCCATCCACATCCTGCGGAACCACGCCGTCGGGCCCTCCACAAGCATGCCCGGCGGCCACGGCGGGGACATGCACAGCCTCCTGGGGCCCTCGCACAACGGCGCCATCGGGGGCCTCGCTGCCAACTACGGCACGGGTGGCCTGTCCGCAAGTCGGCACTCCGCCATGGTGAGAGCTCCGGGCGTTCGCGTGGCTTCGACGACGATGACGACTGTGAGAAAAGGATTTTTTGTCGTGGCGTTTGCTTGCAAATAAGGTCCAGGAAGTTAAGCTGTTCCGCAATTACACAGCAGGATTAAAGCTCCTCGGGAATCCGCATAGGACATGTATGTTTACATTATATAACGGAATTGATTTTGCATCCAGCTTTGAAGAAGAGTGTGCACTGCTGCAGACACATCTGCCTTTGGGAAGTGTGTGGTTGCCACTAAGATTCATGCCATAGTTTCTGACACTTGGGGGCACTTCATATCCAAGTGAATTCCAAAATTGTGTTCACAAAGACTTTGGAAGGGAACATCTTTATTTTTTAAACAAGGATGTGCGTGTTTATTTGTCTGTTTAACAATTACAGTATATCTGTTGACAGAGACCCCAAATGTGTAAATTTTTAGACCATCAGCCATTTCCGATATATGTGGGTGTATGTGCTTTTTTGTTCACATGCGCAATTGTTCAATTATACAAACATCTTTTTTTACCCTGTTAGTTAATAACCTTTGAACACGAGTATTTCCCCAGTCGTTATATTTTACCTTTGTGACCATTCATTGTGCATTCATCGGCAACACGTAGCAGGAGTTGCCAGTTGGGTTTTTCCGTTAAGAAATATACCTCGGGAGGTCTATTCAATTTACTTGATAAGTGAGCATTGACTCGTGTAAGTGATTGGCGCCGTTTCTGTTGAAATGCCAGCATTCACATTAGATGCTAATTGTGTGAGTGCCCCTGAAGCCTGCGGACTGGCAGGGAAAACCGGCGCTGTGCTTTTAAACTCACGCATTCGGGGGGCCCCGAGTGGCAGCAGCAGCAGCCTGGTATCTGGCAGCAGCGGTTACGGCAAGCGAGCTCTCGCATGCGCTCGCACACGCACTCCGTCCGTCCAACCGTTTGCGGTCTTTGCCCTCCTGTTTGCTTCGCTACACTTTGCTTTCCCTCACCTTCTGGAGAAAATGCCACCGCGGGGGGGGGGGGGGGGGGGGGGGGGGAGCGACAGGCTCAGCCGTAAAGGAGAGCCGCGGCGGCTGCGTTAGGCCCCAGAGTGAGTGCCAGATGTCTGTGTGTGTGTGCGCGCGCCTTCATGGAATGGGAGGAAAGAAAGGAAAGGCAGCGTGCATTCCTCTGCCTTCCCATGGTTTTGGCCTGGTCGCCACTGGAGCACAGCTGGGTTGAATCAGGCTAATGTCGCTTGGCAAAGAGTTGTGGAAACTTGATCGCCAGGGTATGCTATTGGCCAAGGCTATATAACAACGGTCCCTTTCAGACCCCTCCAAGATCATATTCCCAAGGCCTTTTTGGAGTTCAGAATAAAAAAAACCTGTTAATTTGGCACTGGGTTCAGACAGAGATAACCAGCACGGCAACAAAATGCGATTGCAAGGCAGCTTTATTTTCCCATCGGTGCCACTGTTTCATTCGGCAGCAGAGTTGTATTGGTCAAAATTAAGATTTTTGGGTTAGATCGCGTTATTTTCTGGGTTTTTTATTTTACCCCCCCCACAACCCCCCCCCCCTCGTTTCTGCATTGTAACTTAGTCCCCAAACAGGACTCGAAGGTGAAGAGGTGGTGGGGAGGGGTGGGGCCACCGCAGCAGCCTCTGCACCTGCCACCAAATTCCTGGCAAGGCTGAAACATGACCCAGTGTAGCTGTTTGTCAGATTTCTTAATGATGGCCGTTCCAGCTGTTGAGGTTGGACCAGTGTGCCTCCCACACTGCCTGACCCCCCACCACCACTTGGCTTGTCTCTGTACGATTGTACAGGACGCAGAGTAGCCTCATTGAAAAATATGCAATTGAGAGTGGGAAAAAAAATCCTAATGGTAAATGTAATAACGTACATTTCTACCAAACAGTTATAAACGAAATACTGTACGTCGTAAAAAAAATAAACAATACAAACCCCACTCATCAGTCTAGTTCTGAACGAGAATAGATATCACTGAAGTTTTGCTTGCTTTATATCTGTTATTGACTCTACGTTTCTGGCTTCAGTGCCTATGAATAAGAGCCATTTTCCGAAACGTTGGCTATTATATACTTTTTGAAGCAGTGTTACAGGCAAATGCGAGTTATTTAAGTATGTTTAGTATCAGTAAATGTGACACTTAAAAAAAATATTTTACTTTTCTTTTTGAATATTCCACGTTTAATTCCCACTGGCTGCTCACAGTTGTTCTTGCTGAGACACGTGCATCTCTGTAGCAAGCATTATTTGGGAGAATAATGATAAGTAAACGGTGATTTCCATTAGGAGAAATTGGTCCCCGTCATAGGTGTAGGGAATTTCCACCAGTCAGCGCTGCCTACGGAGATCCGTATCACATGACATTCATTAGAGCAGCGAACCATTGGTCTTGTCCTAATTTTTCGACGCCACATTAGATAGAATGTCCCGCGTGTGGGAAGCAATCGCTCTTCAAAGAATTGTTAGTTGCCTCCGTATTCTATAAATATACTCGATGTACCTACTGGGGGGGCATCGATGCCGGCGTCACTCGGCTGCCCTCGAATCCCCTCGCTGGCTGTGGTCTCAGTTGTTGCCCATAACCTGGCGTTCACGATGGCAGAGCACAGCGGCCTGCACTCGGCGACACAATACCGTTAACCTTCATCTCTCTTGAGCATACTTTTCTGCTGCGTACATCATTGTTTTCGCTTTTGTTTACACGTGTTGTTTATCGGCCTGTTCCACTGTGAATCCCGAGTCTGAGTTTGTTTTTTCAATACCTTTCTGAAGAGTTTTTATCTGTGTGTACTCCTTCAAAATGTGTATGCTTTTTTGACTGTGTACTTATCGTTGTTTTGCAGTAACCATGAGCATTCGATACCTCCCTCACGCTATCTTGTTGATTTTTTTTGCGTGCACACTGGTTGTGCTTGTAATGTTTTATCGTCTGTGGCAGGGCAGTTAGTGAGTTTACAGCTATACCGAGCCCCGCGGTGAATAAAAGTGGGAAAAGGGGAACGCAGGCTCGAGCACGGCCAGAATTGGTGGGTGATGATATGGTGAGAGCTTAGTCATTTTTATTAGTTCCACTTGTAGTACTCGTATTGAAACCGCACCATGTTCTAATGATGTAGAGGAGTACGCTCAATAATGGCATGACATGTTTTGCTCTCTATGTACTTTTAATATTCACATTTTAAAGTATTAGACTACCCTTTGTATAAACGTGTGTATATATATATAAATATATGCTTACTATATAATGTATGCAGTCGTGTATGCTTAGCCATATTGCATTTATTGCCGATCGCAAGACGATGAGATGTGCTAATGTTTGCAAAAACGCAACTGCACTTTATTTGCAATCAAATCAACGTTCCAAGTTAATGGACACAAGTTGCTGTGAGATTTTTTTTGTGTGTGCACATAGTGCAGCTTAAATTTTAATCCCAATTCAGCAATTGCCTAAAATGATTTTTAAAGCAGGAGAAACAAAAAAAACTATATTTATTCAAAAGGGCAATGCCAAAAGTATTACTCAAAATTCATGATAGAGTGAGCATTAATAAAAGGCTTCTATATGTCTTGATTTAAAATTACTTCCCAAATGCATTATTTTGCATTCAGTTCATTCTGAGTCATTATTTTTAGAAAACCTTTCTCTTCATATTATTGCCTTAAAAAACTGTACACAGAACACAGAAAGGCAAATAAATGCACAGCTAATATTGAAAAGTTAATAAAGCATAATATCAGGAACAAAATGATTTTGCTGCATTTGCATTTTGACACCTTTTTGTAGGAATAATAATGCAGGAAACAAATAAACATTGTAGAAAAGGAATGCCTTCTGGTGGGGAGTGGAGAATATTCAGTGAGTTTTTAGAAACCAGTGAGATGAACAAATAGCTACAACGTTTGGTAGATAGCCAAGTTTATAAGTATTTGACACCCAACATTGAGATTTATTGTCTTTCTTTTTGTGTTAATACTTGTTTACTGCACACGATAAACAGAGTGCTCAACTGCATCACCGGCACATAGCATTTATTTAGTGGAAAAAACAAATTCTGAAGAATACGTGTACAATTGCGACGGGCTTGTGCTAGAACTTTAGTTGTGCCTCACCTTTTTCTTTGACAACTTTTTTACCGTGTTTTGTATCTTGGGCAAATGGTACTGTATGGCAATGTGCATGCCTGTGTTAAATTAAACGGGATAAGACATAAAATAATAGGGAATAATGTAATAATAAATGTAAAGTGTTAAATATATATTTCTACTTATTCATTGTTTATAATAGCCGGATTTACTGTGGATTTGTTAAATATCAAAATACATTATTTTTTCCATTTTTAGTGTATTTTCTTTTTTCTTTTAAATGTACAAAACAAGATATGAATTCCAATGTTTTGCTTTTAGCTTTTATACGATCAAGAAAGTCATCGTAGAGGTTTTTGTAGCTGCAATTTGGACACAAAGTATCCGAGTCAACTCTGAAGCCATCTTTAAAAGTCCCACATTCCTATGATGGATAATTGGGGTTGTTCACTGGACCAAAGCAATGCGATGCTTTAACTTACTGTGTTTACAATACAGGCAGTGGTTTTATGTTGTATTACATGTTAATGAACTGGATTTTAATTCCTGCTAAAATGTACAATGCCATGCCCTGGTGTGGTAGATCCTTGTTTGTATGACCGCAGTGTGATTCCATTTGTTTTGCGGCCGGCACATTGTACTGGAAAAAAGTGACGAAATAATACAACGCCCTCCATGCAGACAACGATTTTACACGTTCAGTGTTTTCAAGAAAGTCTTGCAACAAACAGCTGATTGTGCGCGTGCTTAAAATTAGCATAGCGTTTAGCACACTTGCACCGGGCTTCCATTAAATAAATGCCCACATTGTAATTTTCCCACTATTACATGCGGCGACACAAAATCAAAGGCCCTGCCCTTGTCCCCTGATACTCTGAGCAATGTTTAACGGCCTGTTCTCAAATACCCAGAAAATTGCACTTTAATCTACTAAAATAGGCTCTCGTGGCCGGAGTGCAGCCGCTTTGACTTGAGTCTTCTTCACAGACCATCAAGCGTATAATTGCTGCCCCCTCCGTCGCTTTGCGCCCAAATACTCTGCAACAGAGGATCATTATGCTGCTCAGTTTTGCCCTTTGTCTTTTCCTTCAGCAGCATTTTTAAAAAGTAAACTAATGGCGTGTGTTATGTATATATACATTCTACGAAAAACAGCAGAAATGTATAGCGACAACAGGAACATAAGCTTTTCACTGCCATTTGAGAGAAATTTTTTTTTTATCATGCAATAGAGGAATTAAATAGTTTAGTGCCTTTTTTCCCACTTCTGTATTTAGTATTTTTTTTTTATGTCCTTGCTTATCGGCATTGCTAATAAAAGGGACGTGCATTTGCACACGAGTGCATGTTTGTGCATTGCTGATAAAACGCCCCCCCCGTGTGAGTCCGAGGCTTCGTTATCTGCATCTGCGAGAACACAAGTTGGTGATCCGGGATGGGGAAAAATACAAGCGGAATTTGGTCAAACCAGCACCATGGCCGCTCGGCATGCCTGTCCCTTACACTCGGTCCGTGTAACCCCAGAGGGGGGTGGGGAGGGCGAGGCAGAGTATCGGTTCAAATGCAAATCTACGAGGCCCTGCACGAAAACACCAGGCGCTTATCCAACCCCTTACTAGGATTCGCTCGCAAGAACGCGCACACCTGTTGTGTTCCGACCCCCATCACTCGAGCTAGAACGGGGGGACAATCCCAGAGCATTTTGTAGTGAACGGAGTGCAATGGGTGAAGATTAAAAATTTCAATTCGGTGTCATTTCAAAGCTATTTGCGTTGATTTTTTTCGTCTTTTTTTTCACCCTGGAAATTTCTGGAACAGCTTATTTTTTTCCTTTCTTATTTGCATAAATTATTGATGCAGCAAATGCTTGCTTCAGGGGGACTTAATTAACGCCCTCATTTGCATGTTTAATTAACGGTTGGAGCTGGGAATTGGTATGCACGGCGCATGTCCTGTGTTGTGCCAGTTTCAGGAAATTGGGGGTGGATGCGCAAAGCTCTGCAGTAGTGGCTATAAATGTTAAAAAAGATGAATGCCAAATCATGTTAGACTTGAATATTAATTGCTGTTAATTAGCTCTTCTCCAAGATTAGACGTTTCTGCAAAGACCAAAAGTTGTGATAAAATTTGCCAAGCCTTGCTTTCATGCTGGCACACATTTAACAAGTAATGCCAATGTTATGCATGCAAAGGTCATCCTAAGTCGCCTTCTAAAGGTCAGCATAAAAACAATAATGCGCTTGTTTTTTTGGCAGATTACAATCTTCGAATCTTGGCACGCAACGCACTTTAATATCCAGATGCACAAATATGTTTCCATGAGAGCTATAACTGCGATTTTTTTTTTACCACCGTCTGCAAACACATTATTTTCGCTTTGGAATTTGCAATATGGTGGACTTCAGTGAAGTGGAATGCCTGAATTTTGAAGTCAGAAGAGTCAATGTGGCTACAATGCCAGCATGTTGATCTGTCCTGGGCCGTCCCTTACCTCTTAAGGTTGTGCAGCGGGTGACTTTGGCCGGTGTACGTCTTGATTTTAAGATGCCATGTATTGCGTGTGCAAGGACGAGTGAGGAGGAGGATTTTGGGCCGCGCGTATGCGAGCTCGTGGCAGAGTGCCACCGCACATTAAAAAGAGATTGGACATTATCTCACTAATGCCTGGTCGCCATGGTGACTTGCCGAAAATCGTCACGGCTGCGGGGGCTTTGTGAGCGCCCAGGGAATTTTGCATCACGGCGTTGATTGCAATTAACAGATGGGTATTAAAATTAACTGTCGCAGCGATCCGGGAAAAATGACAGGAGACAGATGGAGTTGGGACAGGCCTCGGATTTGCAGATCTCTGTGGAGAGCAGAATAAGACAGGGAAGGCAGGTCAGGGGACGGGAGGGTGACAAAACATACTTACCATATTCACTTCTTATTCTGTGCTCTGTCAGCCAGAAAAAGGGGGGGCGCAAGCCAAGGCCTAAAATAGTTTGTCGTGTGCCTCTGCGGCAGTTTAAGGAAATTCACAAAAACTGCTGTTTGACAGCTCCCCCTTGTGGAAATGTCATTGTTTTAATGTTGTACGTGTTGCTGCCACATTTTTTTTAATTTACGTGTTTTTCATCAGTAGTTTTGTGGAATCTTATTGTTTTTTTACGTAAATATATTTGATTGACAGCGTGCAATTTTTTTTGACATTGCCATGCGAGTTGAAGTGCAGAGGTGATCGTTTAGTGGATTACCTTTTGTGAAAGTGCCATTAAAGAGGTATGCGGAGAAAGATATTGTTAGAATATAGAGTCTTCAAGATGCAAGTAAAAACATGTATACATCTCAGCAGGTCATATTATGCTGTGTGTGGAAATGTTATTATACTTGCTCAATTTATATTCCTGTTCTTTTGGATCTTTCCTGTGAATCCCGACAAAGGTACGACGGTGGTTTGTGTTGTGCTGGCTCTGCCGCCGCTGAAAAATGTTGAAATTGAAACTCCCATTCTTTGAAGCCCAAAAAGTGGAGGGGGAGGCGGGGGGCTGTCCCCACTCTGTAGGGCTGCATGTGTGCAGCGTGCCCTGCGACCGAAATCCCCCGCGTTCAAGAACTCGGCGCGTCGGTTCACCTGCCATGTTTTGTTTTGTTGCGCCAGTGGCTGTAGTTTTCACCGAGAGGGGGGTTGAGGGGGTCACGCATGCCGCCAAGAGTGGCGAGCGTCTGGCCTGGTGTTGGCGCAGGGGTCGTGGCTGCGTGAAGTGTCACTTGCGGATCCGTCGCTTGAAAAGGGCCGATTGTCGGCCGCTGTCAGCCACCGGTGGCACACATGGCCACTTCAGAGTCATCGAGCTGGTAGGGGAAAGCGCTCGGCTGAGCCCACGAGGAGAAGCCGGCTCACGAGTGTTTAAATTGCTCACTCTCTCCCCGCAGTCCTCCAAACACTAATGATGTGTAAACTGCAAATGCACAGCGTCTTTTTTCCTGGTGTAGCCGCAACTATTTTTCAATCTTTCAACCATACACAGCTGAAATCTAGCGAGCCTTGTACAGAATTACATTCTTTTTATCACTTGTACAGTATAGTTTTGTAATTTGAAAGCACAGTTTACAGCATTCAATATTTTATTGTTTGAAAAAGAGGTACAATAAATGAGGAAGAATATATTCTATAATGTAGTTTGCCGCACATGTAGAACTTCATATTAATAGCTCTTGTAATTTATAAATGAGCTTAGAAAGTGCACAGTGTTCTGTGGCATAAATTATGCATAATTCTGAAATGTATTAGATGAAGTAAATAAATTAAAAGCAGCCGCCATGTGCAATTTTTTTTTCTCCTCCGAAGCAACCTGCTGTTTTGTTAGCCAACTGCTAGAGGTTGTCAAGAACTTATTGTGTGGCTCTGAGAGCGAGCCTTGGTTTCATCGTGCCATTTAGGGAACTCTCAGCCATGTTCTTTGCGCACCTTTGCGGGCGTGCACAAACATTTCTCCAGAGCGATCTTGGGACTTTCAAATACCATGGCGACCCGTCTGTTTTGCAAGAGCTCGAAGGGTTTTTTTTGCGGACGGGCTGTGGACGGCAGTGCCGCTAAATTCACAGAAGGCGCAAATGTGCGAGCCCTGCTCACAATTATGGCCCGGCCTCTGTGGGGCTTCTCGCTTGACGGCAGCCGGTCGTGGACGATGCCCGAGCGCTACGGCTACCCATGCTCCTCTGCATCCGCGCCGTATTACTTGGTAATGTGTTTTTTTTTATTAACCAATGTACTCGGGCAGTGGCGGTTACCGCTGTTGGAGTTTTCTTTGGAGGTATTGTAGTTTAGAAGTGGAAGGGAGAAATTGATTTAAGGTTGCGTACTGTATGTGTGTAAATGGAGTCCATTCATGGTTGAGCCACATTTTTACGAGCAAAAAAGTATTGCGTTATTGTGTGCTTGGGTCTAAGCACAGCATGGTGAATGAGTTTTATGACCGTTTCATACCATGTTGAGTCGTGAAAATGTTGTACTGTGAAACTGCGCTTCTCAGCACTAACAGCTGTGAGGTGCAGGAAAACCATGTTGTGAGCAAGATGAAAGCTGGACAGAGATCTAAAAATGCTATTTATATATATGAAACTTTTTTAAATTTAAAATATTTTCCAAACCTCATTTTATTACATTGGATACAGTTGTAAAATGTCCTTTGAGCACCTGTTTTTTTTCATATGAATCACTTCCCTTTAGATCTTTAATGAAAAAACGTACGTCCTTTTGGCCTAGGCCTTTACAAGAGTTGGCTTGTAGTTACCGTCCAGGTGTGCGCCGATGAGCCCCCCTAATGCACCGGCGTGCGATGTGCTGCAGGTGAGCTCTCACCGCGACGATGCCGTGGGGCTGCACTCAAGCTTGTCCAGCGTCATGACGGCCCAGCCCGGGAACGACCTTACCTCCACACAAGACTCCTTCCGAGGTGAATTCCACAATGAGCAAGGAGGACGCTCTCGACAAATGTCCATCTGTTGTGGCTTTAGAGGCTAGGACACTAAATGTTGTGATGTCCCTCCGCCTCTCGTCGATAATCGTGAGTAAATGTCAATCATTTACAGCCTTTCATCTACTTGTCAGTAAAATAGGATAACTGGCTCCATTGGGGTATTGCTTATGGTTTCCCTTCCCCCACACCTCCGATGAGCACGGTTGGCTATGTCCGGTGCAAAAGAAGTTCAGCGTATATACTCGGTGGGATATTGTGTAAGTGTGAGTCCGTCCAACTTCTTTCAGCCTATGTGGCCATCACTACAGAGTGAGGTAAACCATGCGTACCACATAGACGTATTAAAACATACGCTATGAGTTTGTCTTTAAAAAAATAATTCCATACGCGTGTATGAAACTAAATGAATCTTGTCTCACCATCTCCGTGGCACAATGCCAAAGTAATTACATGGTGTGCCAGTCCTAGCAACGAGGGTTACATTTCTGGTGCACAGCGTACACAGCCACGCCACCTCTTTGTTTCCCATAATGCCCTCATGAGCACACGCTCGCTTGCTGATGACTTAATTTGCCCAACAGTTAACGCAGGTTAAATAGTGTTTTTTCCATTATCGTATGAATGACTTCTGGCTCACAAGGAGAAGATGTTAAGGATTCAATCATAAGTCGCCATTTTTATCCACGTATTTGTGATTCGAGGAACTCAATAAATTGGAAATCGAAACTCATTATTGGTAGTTTTGTATGTTATAGATCTTGTGCAATGAATGTGACCCTAAGCTGTGCTGTCAAGATGTGTAAATGTGTCGCTGCCTCCAGCGACTCGATTTGTAGAGTATTTTTGGCCACCATTCCACACAGGAGGGTCCATTATTTCACTGGAGGCCCTTTTTTGGACAGTATTCAGTCTACAAAGAGGAATGGTCGAAGTTTAGAGTCGCAAGGGCACAGCAGCTGGGTTGGAGCCACACAACTGTGGTAGTTTCAATCGTCCTCTTCCGTACGCATGGGTTAGACTTCTAGAAATGGGGGTACGCCGCGGGGAAAAATGCATGCCCGTTCCAAAATAGTCGAAATGGTTCCGCACATTGTTGGAACCGTTCCAATCGGGTGGATACGCTGTGGTTAGTGTGCCCTCAGCTCCTGGCTGGAAAGTTGTAAGTTAGCAATAGCTTATTGACCTTGATAGCTACACACGTGTGTCTGTGTGTAAATGATAGTGTATGCAGCTGTACTCCACTGCTGTGCAATTCCAAACCACTACCACAAAATAGGGATGATGCGACAACAGCGCACCGCACTTTGCAGAATGGCTTCGCAGAGCAGGTGTTATGGCCCCATCCATAGGTGGGGTTTATCATCCCACATCAGTAGATTCTCTGTGCTCCTTTCCTATCTTGCGAAGTTTGACACTCAATACATGAATTAGGTCCACGGTTTTCGAATAATATTGTACCGTATTTTTTTCACCTTAATTATTTGAAATTCGACGTAAGTTATTTCAATGTCCATTAACATATACTCAACAATTTTTTATTTTCAAAAATCCGACAGTGTACATGTCTACATAAAGTAGTCCTAGTAGTAAGTACAGTACCACACTCCTAAATAGATACTTTCTGAAGTTAATGGATTAAAATTGTTTGTTGTTCAACACTGGTGGCAGTTGTAATTTTACCCTCACGTGAGTTTCCTTTGGGCTAACACAAATAAATGTGGTGCTGACTGTATAATTCCTCTTGCAAGCTGCACCGACATTAAGAGGTGTTCTATAAACGCGGCATGTCCTATAGCCTATAAATCTCTTTAAGTTGATGGAAAGAAAATATTGTGAGGAAAATCGGTGAAAACCGCCATCCTGCAACCAATGGGCTTCAGGTCCTTGGTCCATGTAAATCTGTTTGCTTATACACTTGTGAAAGTGTTTGGGACAACACCAGCCTGTTTACTTTGTGCTAATTTGAAAAGACCGCTGGGCATAATCTTCGGAGCTTTACTGAGCAGACAATGAATATATGCTAAGCCACGTGTGTGTGTGTGTGTGCGCGCTCGCTTGTCTTCATATTCTCGTGGCTCTAACCGTTCCTCCCCGTTTTAAGGCCTGGGCGGTGGCCTGACCACCTCTGGTGGGGGGGGCCAGGCGGGCAGCAGCGTGAGTGGTGGTTCGCAGAGCAGTGGCGTAGAGGTCAAGTCGGAGGACAAGGAGAAGGACGAGAACGAGGACGGGAAGTCGAGCCGCAACGACCGCGACAAGAACGATGACGACAAAGAAGACATTAAGTCAGTGACACGGGGCAGGTCAAGGTATTAACCTGATTACCTGACTGGGAACTGCCGACACTTTATTTTGTACATTGACACAGCAAGGACTTGGCCGTTTCCACACTTTAAACAAATTGGCCGAATGACACCTTTTTTTTTAGTAAATTGGATCTTTTTCCGCTAAATTCTAAATGAAAAAAAAATTCGCCAAATTAAACAAATGTTCATGCCCAGTTTGAATGTGTGCGCCAGTTTTTGCTTTAGATCATAACATTGCTTACATGAGTCAAACTTACACATTTCGGATTGTGAAATATTTATGAAAACGTAAACCTCTGTGACAATTTGCTGTTGGATAGTATTTATGAATTATGAGCAGTACTATCTAATTATTTTGATGATAGTCTGCATCTTCTAAGACAGTGAAAATTCCACATTGGAACCTAATTGAATATGTAATACCAATGCATGCGTGCTTGGCCATGTTTAAATAAGGCAAAATTATATCATTGTACACATCTTAACACAGCTAAGTCAAACTTGAAGTTTACCACAAATATCTTCAGTACAGGGGGCAGTGATGCGTGCATATGTTATGGTTGCATGATTGCCTTTGCATAAGTTGCCGATATGGTAAGATATACAATATAACAATGTGATGATTATCGCGATATCAGTTTCCATTTTACACTGTAATTTTATCTCACATTTATTATTGTATAGGTTTGTTTTGTGATGGCTGTTCTTCCAGTTTGAATGTGGATGACTTAAAAGTTCTTAAACTGCAGTTCAGTAAACTTAAGTTGGCCATATATACTGTATTGTAATCAATGAACTTAAAATATATGAGACTTAAAATGCATATACTATCAGCCGCATAAATAATGTAATAATAATGATGGCATCACAATTGCCCTGCCGCCAATTACTCTGAAAAGCACTAATTTATGGATAATAGCAAGTTATTTACACCTTTAATAATGAGTTTATTATTCTTTGGGAAAATTATAAAAAGGCATTTATAATCTTGTAATACTTTTTTAGAAATGCACAGTCGGACTCGTACATGCTACATCGTGTGATCATATGTCATATTATCGCCAAATCACGGCAACCCGCATGTTGACACATGAATGTTGTCCGTTTAAACACAGTCCATTGTGTTGAAATGCAACATCGAGCGATATCGATAGCGGTATGCTTCGACTTTGTTTTTAATACCTTTTCAGTATTTTCTGTGTCAATGTTTTGTTTACATTCAAATGCCAATGAACGAGTGTGTGCGTGCGTGCGTGCACGTGAAGTATGCACGTGGGATTGAAACCATTCGTCTTGTTGCAGGTTTTATGTTGATGGAAGGCAACTTCCATGAGAGCATGCATGTGACATTGTCTTCCCGCAGACGTCTCAGAGCTTCTGGTGTCCCCACGTGTGTGCGAGTCGGTTTGTGTGTCACTTGCGGTCGTGCAGGATCTACGTGTTGTACATTTTAGTGTTTCAAGCACTGTGTCAACCGTGTTTCTTCTTTGTGCATTTGAATAGAATATTGCGCGCGTGTATTACTTACCATCCCGTGCTGCTCAGGTAAATGGTATGCAACCATTGCTGTAAACTGCTTCAAGTCACGATTGCGCTCACATGGCGGTCAATGATGGAAGACCATAACAGCAGCTCATATGCATGCGTGCATGCGTGAGTGCGAGCTGACCATAGCAGCCACGCGCGGTAACCCCCCGCATGGCCATTTCCCTGAGCAGCACGGAGGACGAGGACCTGACCCCTGAGCAGAAAGCCGAGCGGGAGCGCGAACGGCGGATGGCAAACAATGCCCGCGAGCGTCTGCGTGTGCGCGACATCAACGAGGCCTTCAAGGAGCTGGGCCGCATGGTGCAGCTGCACCTCAAGAGTGACAAGCCGCAGACCAAGCTGCTCATCCTGCACCAGGCCGTGGCCGTCATCCTGAGCCTAGAGCAGCAAGTCCGAGGTCAGTCCGCCCGTTGGGCCACTGTTGCAGCCCGCCATCCGCCGCCATCGCCAGCGCCAACTGCCCTGGGGGGCAGGGTGCCAGCTTTAGCCTCTCCCGTACCCTCCCCTGAAAAGCAGCGTCACACCCAAAGCATGGGAAGCTCTGTCCGCTCTTAGCTGGCCCAGGCATGCCAGTGACTTCCACACCTATTATTTTTCATTTGCGGAAAAAGGGGGAGAAAAAGGCAAAGAGAAATTGAAATCTTAAAAAAAAATTGCAGCTGCTTTTATGTTTGCTTTTTGCACTTTTCTCATTTGAAAAACTTGCTATTTCAATTTTATGAATGTCTCCACATTCAGAGTGTTATCCAGTTTTGTTTTGAGTAATGTATTGCATTTAATCACAGTTTTTGGTAAATTTAATCCAATTTGTAAAAATTTGTACGAAACTTGGACATTTAACTATATTTTTGAATTTCCCAAACTTTCTAAATTATACTAATCTTTAAAATCATACTTTTAAAAAAAAATGCTTAAATGTACAATTACAGGAAAACACTCCGGACTAATATTTCTTAATTAGAATGTTTTCTGTCCTGCTTTTCAAACCATCTCACCGTATACACTTTCAGAGCAAAGTGTAGAGGTGTGGGTTTAGTAATACCTATTGCATGGCGTCTTTTGCACTAGAGCATTTTAGAGGACGTTACTCTTTAATTCCTCATCTCCCCGAAAAATATTTCCTAAAATAACATCCTTGGATTGTGTCTTACCTCGCAACTGCCAGGTTGCTCCTTTTCCTTCTGCACATTGGGGGGGTGGTTGTCGGATTTTTATTCAAGTGGGAAACTGTCATCTTTTTCATCTTGCTTCCTCATTCCAATTTTCAAGGGAAACAAAAAATAAACACCAGCAGCTTAGATTGGCTACAATATGATCAGGATTAGCCCAGCCCCCCCTCCACTCCCCTTAGTTCCCTTGGCAAAACGGCATGGCAAGTGACTCCGATGAAGAGACAGGGCCCAAACGGCACACCATCTCAGATTAGCATATGCTGCCTCGGACTTGTTTCTCCGTTGCTGATGACCTAAATTTGGCTTAAATTATCTCCAATTGAGTCTTTTCCTCATTCCAGAGAGCAAATTCCAAATTCTTCCCCCCCCCTCCTGCGGATATGAAGAAATCTCAACAAACCGGCGGGGAAAAAAAAAGAAGCCAAACGGAATCCTTGGAGGCCTCGTTCATCGCCACGCTGTCGCGCAACTGCTCTTGGGTCAGGTCGCCGTCCGTCTCGTTCCGGTTATTCGACAAAAAAAAAGTCTTTTTTGTTTTCTCCTGTTTTGTCAAAATCGGCTGACGATATATCCTTCCCGTGCTTTTCCATCCAAAAAAAAAAATCAAAAAACCAAAAAAATTATTCCCCCCCGAAAAAAATTTGTTGCAAAATCAAGAAGTGGCGACGAGGATCTACTGCCGGAGGAGCGCGAGGCCAAGGAGCGCGAGCGGCGGAAGGCGAACAACGTGCGGGAGCGCATCCGCGTGCGTGACATCAATGAGACCTTCAAGGAGCTGGGCCGGCTGTGCCAGACGCACCTCCGGACGGACAGGGCCCCCACCAAGCTGGGAATCCTTCACCAGGCCGTGCAGGTCATCACCAGCCTCGAGCAGCAAGTCCGAGGTAGCCCTGCGCTCGTCCACTGAGGCGGGGACAAAATACAAAACTAAAAGCAAAAAAAATGTATATAACAAAAGTTGAATGAACGACTGACCCGCCCCTTGCCAAGCACGTGTAGCCGAGCGCAAGAAAGCTTAAAATTGTAAAGCGACCGCTGCTGCCTAGCAGCCTGCTGTGCTCATAGAGCCCTCTGTGTTTGAACCGTGACCTTTTTAAGTGCGTAAGGGAATTTTTACGAAGCGGCGTGAGCTCTAACGGGGGCCCGGGAGGCGATCTTGTTTGCTTTGGAAGGTAAGTATTGTCTGGGGGCGACAGTTGTGTGCATATGGAAAGGTGGGATGAAGAAGAAATTTCGACTCCATTGGAAGTTTTTAAAATTATATTTGTTACTAAAAATCACGTCACGTTTACAGTAATGGGAGTGCTCGTTATTATTTTTCGATTTTGTTTCGCCCGATGATTGTCGTGGAAATATTTTTTGTTCAACGCCCAAGGACGTTAAATAATTTCAAAACGCGCTTTCCCAAACAACAACGAAACACACTGCTTGCTCATTGCGCTGCGATGTCTCTGGCAGAGAGGAACTTGAATCCGAAAGCTGCCTGCCTTAAGCGCAGAGAGGAGGAGAAGGTGTCGGGACTCCCCTCGGAACCAGGCTCGGGACACCCAGGCATGGGCGACACTCCATTGGGACACATGTGAGCAGTGGGTATGTATACGTTGGCTCTATGTGGGGGTAGTAAGTTCTTTCTGAGTAACAAAAAAAAACAATATTCTTAATTGTGTGTTGAATGCGTACACTCTAATGGAATTGCACTGTTTTATTCGTAATTTTCAGCGACTACCGGTGTGACTTTGTGCACTAAAACGCATCGTCCACCAACGACATTTGCCCGGTGATGGAGCACGTGCGCCCTGATGCCTGGCAACCTGAGTTGAACGCCTCTTCTCCTCGGCCCATTCCCTCCGTCCTGTCCCTTCCCTTGCACGCCTCTGCCATGTGAATCCACTCTATTTTTGTAACCGCTTTTTAAGCGATCTAAAGCGCCTTGAGCTAAGATGTTCTATAAATAATAAAATAAAATGTAACGTCGGTAGCGAGCGGTATCTGAACCAGTCCTGATTTGGTCCTGTCCCTGCAAAAGACAAAGGTCCCCCGAATAGCCCGAACAGAGTGTTGGGGCAAGTGCTGTTAGCGAGTACCTTTAAAGGCTGGCACGGTACACGAGGGGATGTGTGGCCTGCTCCCTGCCATGTTGAACTGTGGTAAAACAAGGCCCGTTACAGGATGTGGCGAGACCTTCATTAGGTAGTGGGTTGACAAGGGGGCTACAACTATTGTAGCTATCTTTAGTTATTTAAAAAATAATGTTGGGTATTTGTGTCATTCAGCCGAGCTTTGTTTCGTGACAGATAATGTTTTAAAGATTTGTAAGCTTGGACCCAATACATCTAAAGAAAATAATGTATCATGTGGATACATTATTTTATGAGTGTTTACTTGCCTGCACAGTGTTTAAGTGATGCTTTAATACCTTCACTTTAGATGTCAGTCTTATGAGAGTTGAGCTTCACTGCAAACATTGGTATTTTAAATTGTAATTATTTACCCTTGGTTTCCCCTTCATGACCTACATTGTTGGTTAGCTGTTCCGGTTTGTCGCAGTCTGCACGGCATGACATTTTGTAGCATCACAATCGCAGGTAATAGCAACAAAGTGTCTCTAAACACCCCTTAGCCAGAAAGCATGGAGAGTATTAAGTTGCGCTTATTTTGTAAGGAGGTATCGGAATTTAATAAAGGTTTTTATTGGGTTCAGGGGAGTCGAGATGAGCCAATTAAAATAGAATTTTGTTTCGCTGTCCATGGTTTATAGGAGACGAGACTAAGCTTAAATCATCGGCGGCAAACGGCGGTTTTAAGTGATACAGCTCCGAGAAATGTCGCATTGGGAGCTAATAACGCAATGACGTGGTGAAGCTACAAACATGTTCACTATCTCACTTGAGAATGGGCTCCAATCCTTGGAGAGTTTGGGGTCACATTGATATTCACAATCACACACCCTCGCCATTGCACAGACTTGTGGTGGCTTGTTTGTAAAACTAATGGAGGGCACAAACCAAGGCACCTTGTCAGGCCAGCATGTGATGGGTTTCTCCCACTGCCTATGACAAGACTAATATTTATGGCATCAGGTTGTAGTGTAAATGAGGAATGTTAATTAGCATAAGGGGCTATTATCTGTCGTGTGCATGATGTTACTGATCACCGTCCGACATCGTGATGTCCCATGGCCCCACAACTTTCGAACAAAAGAGCTTGCGGGTAGAGTGCAACTGTTTTAACCGGCACGTGCGCTCACCCCCAGGCCTTCTCGGGCCTGCTTCTTTATGATACAAAATCGATGCCAGTGCATGCTCAACGACTACATGGAATGTATTTATTATTTATACACACCCCCGACTGCCGCTGCTTGTGGACGTCAAGTAAGATGAATAGACCTCCTTAATATTACGGGCGGTTTTTTTCACGTAAACTGCGCAAGTAAAAAAAGTAAGGAATCCTCGGTCGGTCCGTGGAAAAAAGCACCAATATTTGGTTACAAGAACATTCTTGCGGAGCTTTCGAGGTAAAGATGCATACAGAAGGTTACATATGACCAAATAAAACGAATATTATTTTCGTGGAGGAACAAAATTTAGCAGTGGATGGATTGACATTTTGCGGCTACAGTGGTGACGGGAACGCATTACGTGTACAAATGAAAAATATTCTTCGGCACATAATATAAATGTGTTTATGAGCACATGCAGCATGTGCAGGTCTGAATCAGAGACGGAACAATCTAATCCAGGTTTTTTTTAAGCAACTCATTTTAATTTTTCAGGTGCATTTGCTTGATGACGTATCTTTACGTTTTGCAAACATCTGCGGGTTTTATAGAAATGTTTTTGCATGTGTAGTCATGCAGCTCCTTTAAACTGAAATTAAAGTAGTGTCGTAAAAAAAACTCAACACATTCGGTGTCACTAGATTGAAAATGAATTTACATAATGCTAATGCTGTAACGTATGTCACGTTGCTACTATCTTGTCTCTTGCAAAAGCCGGGTGCATCATGGTGTGAGTTGTAATGGCCACCTGTTGATAAAAAAAACTTTGGCTGCAACTACTGAAAAATCTTTAAATATGAAACTCGTAATTTGACAACTTGATACATGAGCAAGTAAACTTAATTACAGTGTTGACTAGTTTAGAAGATGCATTAATTGGATTGGCTCGAATTCAAGAGTCTGCAAGCAAAGACATGAGTGTATAGGAGCAGATATAAGTACGATTTATTTGGAATATATACTTTATAATGAGATAATATTTAATGTATACTTTTTTTTATTTAAAACCCATTGTCAAATGACAGCTGAATGATGAAGGCTTCCCATGTGAAGTCGTTGGGATTGTATAACCATACTTCACCGTGTTTAGTGCTGGCGCAGACATCACTCGCCACTGATGGCGGCCTTGGCCATTGCTGAAATAATTAGTGCAAAGAATGTTTATTTTCTATCGCGAAAACATTACTCGTAATGTTGGTCAAATGGTATATGAGCCACAGCCACAACACCAAATGTTATGACATCTGTAAATCTAACCAAAGCTGTAAAGGCCAGGTAGAAATATTCCATTAATTTTTTAGCACACTTGGCTATCTGCGATGCCAAAGAAGTTGAACAACATACTGAACAGTTTGCGAACTATTGTAATTTTGAGTCATTTTATTCAAACAGTTTTTTTTGTCAAATTAACAGTGTGCGCAAATATTAGACGCAAGTAGTCATTCGCAAATTCTGACTACATGTAAGGATCGAGAAACCACAACATGGCCACCGATGTCATGGCGGCTACATTGGTCAGTACCGCAGTGTGGGTTTACAAGCATTGATTTTAAGCGACAAAGATGCTTAGACTCCTGAACTTAGCATCAGATAACAATAGTAGTTCGGGAACTTTTAATAAAAGAAGTTGGAAGGGATGGAAGTACTCCTTAATCTTTAGAAGCACTAATCCGTGTGTAGAGTGTCAGTCTCGACTTACGTAGCCTTGACGGACACTGATCAGTGGTGATACAATGAATCCATACAAACCGGTGGCAGGGGGGGGGGACCCCTTTTGGAATGATTTGGTACAACGTTCATCATAACATTTTTTACAAGCCATGCTTGTTATGCTTCTGTTAATGAAGGGGATAACCTATTGCGTTATTTTTAAAGGGAGTCATTATCCAAATTATGAATTTAAATACACTATCATTTGAAGCAGAATGTAAATGATAACATTTGTTTAATCGAGGCAGGGACGTAGCGAATTTTAGCCTGTCCATGATGAACGTGGACTACTTCACTAATACATAAAAGGTGACCAACTGTTTATAAATGTATACAAATTCAGAAAACATGTGAGTATTTAGAACCTGTACATATATTACAAAAATGATCTGCAAATTTCATTTTGAAAAACATACTGAATGTAAATACCTGCTTATATTAATGTGTTAGTGTTGTGTCGGTGAATATTTCTCTATTTTCATTGTCGATGTTAAAATAAGAGGTTGGTGTAAATCCCAACAGGACCGGGACATGCCTTTTATATCTGAAGCATTATAATGACATCGTGGACTTGTGCTTTTTTGTCTTATAAACTCGAAGTCACATATTTGGTTAACAGATAAACACATTAAATTTTTATTTAAAGCTTTCGTGACTGCAGGGATTCATATTCTTGGTCCTTTCGGTAAAGTCACGTAGATAATGACATCTGTAAATCTAACCAAAGCTGTAAAGGCCAGGTAGATAAAACATTTTATTATTTCCCTTCTACGTGACTTTACCGAAAGAACCAAAAATATAGATAAATGCATTGGTTTGCGCAATTGTCAAAAAGGAGAAAATGCATCGTAACAATTTGCAAACGTGAAGCGATGTCGTTGGTGTTAACCCCATCCCTGCGGCATGAGGCCTCCCCCTCAACACAAGCGTGCTCGCACATAATACTCTTGGTGCTTTGTGACAACAGCTCACACGTACGGAGGGGGGGGGGAGTAGTTTATGTGCACTGGTATATTTCTGTACCCGGCATTCGGGTATACCAAAGTAGTAGGAGTAGGAAGTAAAGCAAAAAATAATGACTCAATCGCCCACGTTCTGAGAAATATTCTCAAGCCGAACTTATTAGCAACACAGGTGGGGCTTACTTGATGATGAACATAAAATTGCAAAACGTCTCGTAAATATTTTATTGCCTTGCTTGCCACGGGGCAACTTGCGCATTAAGGGATGTGTAATAGCAGTTAAATATGTTAAGCTGTATGTTTATCCTCATTTAAAATCTTTTTTTCCTTTGACTCTTAAATATTTCCTGAACGTGTATCTGTTTGCGAGGACAGCATGCACTCACTCCCAACATGGATAGCAGACAGCATTTTTTTTATTAAACGTGGAATTGTGCTAATTATACGAACATAAACTTCTCAAAACCTTGCAGCACAATTCGAACATTTGGAGCACTACTGTGCTTTACTGCTTTAATCATAATACCGTAATATTACGTGGTCCGATGTGTTAACCAAAGGCACATTTTAAAAGGGATGTCAAACCTCTTAGCCATACAGCCTGTAAAAGTGTCGTACATATGTTCACGATTATTAATTTTAATGAGATGTGAATTGAGGCCTGTTTGAGAGGCTTGCTTTTTTCCCTCCTCAAATGCATGTGACTCGGTTGCTTTCTCGCCTCTTTTTCAGGTTCTCAGTGGATAGTGTTGGCCATTTCTGAATTCTCCGACGCTGCAAAGCTGTAAAAGCTGTCCATATGTGCACGAACTCGCACACACACACACTTACACGGACACACGTACGTACTACAACACTCGAGCAAGCTGCTGCTGCTGTTGCTGCTGCGTGTGGTCTTCAGCTGCCCACCCAACCTGCCCAAGAAGACGAGCAGAGGACAAACTCCCCTGCACCTCCCCCACTGCCCCAACCCACCTGGAGTCCTCCAACCCAATTCATCACCTCCCTCCCTACGCCCCAAGAATGTGTGTTGACCCACAACGAATGTTGACATATCCAGTAACTTCTGTTGCCAGCGAAGATTGCAGCCTGCCAGAAGTTTGGCAGCCAATTCTCCCCCACATGTTGTGCGGGAGAGTTTCATTGTGCCTAAAAAAAAATTAAAGTCTGACTTAAAATGCACAGTAGTCGTAATAAATGTATTTATTACAAACCTTTTGATTTTTTTAGAACATGGGGGGGAAAAAATATGCTTTTGAAAGGGATGTCTGTGTTGAGTTTTTATGAATTATCGTGCTCGTTCACCTAGTATGTTAGGAAACCTGCTGGCAAAGAGAGGTTTGTGCCAGTGGTGTTTTACAAAATGAGAAAAAAGTATACAAAAAGCAGAAAAAAAGAAAAAAATATAAAAAACAAATTGACCCCAGCATTCCCTAAATCTTGACCTGTTGTCTTAAACTAAAAAAGGGAGAACATTTATTTTGTACTGTCCATTCCATTTGACCAGAGTAACAAACTTTGTGTGAAATGGTGTAAAACTCAATCAGCTTATGACATTCATTTACACATCTTCACATTATGAATAAAAAAGTTACTAAATGTGACACCAGCCAATAGCAAACATGATGATGAGCTCCATACAGATATGGTATAGCATTGTATTTCTTACAAATAATTGTGGTTCTGTTCGACGATTGTTGCATCGTCATTTTTTTGCGGTTTGATTTCTATGAAAATGTTTTCTATCTTTGTGCTACACTATTTTCTTTATTACGGTTTTCTAGACGTATACAGTGCATTTGTAAAAAAAAAAAGGGAGTCGTTTTTTCCGATCCCCTGTGAAATTTTTATTGCAGAGTGTAATTATATGCCATTCGTGTCGTTACCTTGTTTTATTAAGCACATCATATCCAGCACCCAACTTAATGGAAATATCTGCGAACAAAGCACAAACAACAACAAAAAGGGAAGAAAATTAAAATGTATAAGCTTGACAAATGTCTTTCAGTGGATAAAACATACCTATTTTACTGTTCATGTTCCTTTAAAATATATATATAATTGTGTTAAACATTTTATGGTGGATGTCATTTTTTCTGCTGCCATCCACCAGCAGCTACAGTAAAACAAATAACTTCGCAAACTCGGCAGTTTCAGACTTTAAATTTCAGCAACCTATCGCCATTGCGCCCGTAGTGCAGAAAACTTTTATATTGTATCATACCGTAATTAGTTTTGCCAACTACCATACTTAACCGTCTTCCAGTCTTGTTCATACATACGTTAACGTGTTAATCATCTTGCCGTGCCCCCCTGCCCTTCCAACTTCATCGGTGGCTGTTAAATCGGGAAGTTAAACTTCACCTCGCCGAGTGGAGTGTGGTGCTACTTAGCAGCGCCCCGATTTGCTTTTGTGTAGGCATGGAGCATCTTGCGCGGCCGGAGCGCCCGTGACGGCACAAAGTGTTGTGCGTTTTGCGTTTTAGAACGCAAGCGACGAGACGTAGCCCATTACCACGACGGCCAACGGAGAAATGTTTAAATCCTCCCAAAGACTGGACAATATTCAATCGCACAAAACCCAAGACTGCGTCAACAAAAAAGTTTGGGGGGGGGGGGGGTCCAACCTTTTCAATAAAAAGCCCCGTTAATTTTTTTATTACACGTTAAAACAATTAAGGAGGTTATGCTTTGGCTTGTTTACTAGATGTCGTAAGGAGCAGTTGATATCAAGATCATGAGTAGCTTGACGGGAGAACAAAAATTAACACGGGGAATCAGGCTGACCGCACGCGCAAAAAAAAAATCACCCTTTCCGTATGGTTGTGTGCTGACTTTGTGCCGTGCATTAATTATATTTTTTATTATTTCGTTCGTACACTTCAGAAAGCATTTAGTGGTGTATGTACTGTACATACTGTAGCTTTTATTGCGAGACATGACTTCAACGTGTGGCCTTGTTCATTTCAGTATTTGGAGGATAAAACAACGGGGCTGGGTGGTTGTTGTGCCATTGCAGAGCCTTGTTTTGCGAAGCGTGTTTGAAGCCGCTATTTTGATTTTGCTATTAACTATATAGACTTTGTGGTATGCGCTGAAAGCAAAGCTGTGCTTAAGGTTAAAGAAAGGTACATTCGGCTTATTTTTCACTGTAGCTAGCCTTTTATACCATAAATCTTGTATGAAATTTCTGGAATGCAGGATATTACTCTTTCTAGATTTTTGAAATCGAAAAAAGTTTGCGTAAAAAATTTAAAAAAGTTTGTTACTTTATTTTACTACTGTAGGTAGCAAAGCTAGTTATTTTGCCATAAATTGTTAATGATATTGCCAGGCGTATGGTAGTAAGTAAAGTAAAAATTTAAAAAAACGCAGTGTAGTTTATCGCTAGTTTAGTGCCTATAAAATAGCCTGTTTTAATTGTAAAAGTAAGTTGGAATTGGAGAGCTCAGCTGTGTTTGCATTTCCGTCACGTCCAACCTTTCAGATTCATAGCCGAGTGGAAAAAAATGGTTAAATTGCTGGGACCCTACGTGTTTCCGGTCAACAAGTCTGTTTCAACTTTGTTTCTGTCTGTAGTTACTTCAAAACTCCTGTATGTATATAACATTTATGTAGCAATAAATGTGCCATTTTTGTAACAATAAATCAGGTTATTGTGTGCCTTATTTACATTTCCAGGAAAAGTATCTTTGTGCATCTTCCGTATACCGATGCTCTGTATGTTGAACTTCTTTTGCACCGTACACAGCCAACCGTGCTAATCGGAGTTTGATTCCTGGCCATGGCTAACATGCGCGGTGAGTGATCTGAGCCCGTCCTGGTGGTGCTCTCCCTTGCACCGTTCCGCACTCGTTCGCATGGTAGAGAATTGTCAAAACAGCTCCAATGACATTACAATGAAACGTATTGTACGTTAATTATCCATTTGTTAGAAGGATGCCTGGCTTGTATTGTTGTATGTGATTAGAACGCACACTCCCAAGTCGTTTATTTGCGACTGACAGTACTTCTGACGGACATTTAAACATCTTCCATATGCAGGTACAATATAAGCAACGGTTGTACATTTGTGCACAACACCTGTCGAAAGCAAAAGGCACATACTAAAAACAAAGGGAATGCTAGATAAAGATTTGCTAGATAAATATTTCATGCCGTAGCTGCCGGCATTGTTTATCCTCTTTGAAAAGCGTCCAATGCCCGACACGAGGTGACACTTTTAACGTAAAATGTCATCGCCTCCGTCGCAGATTTATCAAAATGCTGGTCGAACCGACATCTGGAGCCTCGGGGTCACCTCTGTTAGGGGGGTTCCTCGTCTTCCATCCCCACTGGGAATCCGCGACCGATCCTCCACCAGTGCTTGGATTATAATCCCTGGTTCCGGGAGTGAGACCACCAAAAGTAACTCGGGAGGATGTTGTGAGATTATTCCCAGAGTGTTTGCTCTCGGGACTGAAAGTAGAGTTCCCAATAACAAGAGGATGAAGAAATCTTGGTGTTTCTCTCAGGACGAGTCATTCCCCAAGTCGGCTCGCTCTCTCACCCACTCCACCGTGGCCGCTCTTCTGCGTAAAGAGTGGCCAAAACCGAAGAGACAGCTGATTGTTCCCAAGTCCTTTGTCTCCCTCCCCCGGTTCCTCCGATTAGCGCGGTTGGCGAAGCACGATGGGAAAGAAGTTCAACATACAAACACACAAGTCAGTGGGGAACGGTGTTGCGTTCACCAGAGGTTCACACGGAACAACCAAAAAAAGTCTCAAAGACCCATGTCACCAATGCGTCAATCTCCTGTAAGGGTCCGTCCATAAATTACGCTGCTGGGGGGGGGGGGGGGTCAGACATTTGTGACGATGTGACGAGAGGGGGGGGTGAGAAATGTGACGTCACATCAAAATGCGCAACTTTAAGTAAATATAGACAACACGTTCTACTTAATTAAATAGACTTTTTAATAAATGTTTTCTCCTACAACATCAGAGTGCAGCGCCACATTAAATACGCACTACAATGACAATAGTCTAAAGCGATTTGAAGCATGCTTCATTTTCAAAATGGAAATATGCTTTTTGGGGGGGGGGGGCAGAGCTTTGTGACGTCATATTTGAAGGGGGGTCTGACTTTTTGTGACGAGGGGGGGGGGTAAAAAATCGTCCAAAATCGCGTGACGTCATTTATGGACGGCCCCTAAGGGTCTGGTTACACGTGGCCTGCTTCTCTGAGGATGCTAAATGCTGAAGGGAGGGTAACGGGAGTCCTGGGCACGGAGTGCTGGAAGAGACATTTGGCAGTGTCCGTTCGAGCAGCTTGACGATGTCGCCTCTGGGCACGCAGGTTCCGGTGCTGTCTGGAAAGTGTTTAAAACCCACGGACTCTGCCCAGCCGCGATGTTCACGGTCAACACGCTGGACTTGCAGTTCAGAGGTCACCGGCTTAAGAAAAAAAAACTATCCAGGCTCAAAATGCCGGCTTAGCTTCCGAGATTTGATGAGATTGGGTGCATTGCAGGGAAATCTGTGACCAGCCCGTAGAGGCGGGAGGTACTGTAACACGGAGGGTTGAAGGCGATGGTGGCATTAAGGGGATCGGGGGGGAGTCACGGGGGGGGGGGGGCAGCCACGCAAGTAGCGGTAACAGCAGCGACAGAAACATTTTGTTTTCGTAAAAAAAAATGTGCAGCACCCAGATTTTGGATGTGTGTGATCTCAGGGCGTGAGTACCCATGAGCCAGTTTCGCATTCGCCGTTGTCTTTTCAACTTTAAACTATTTTTTTATTTTACCAGCTAAGGCCCCACTGAGTTATATATCGCTCTATTGAAGAAGCGAGCTTGGCTATCGCAAATGATCGCTCAACCAAGTGGGCTTACCACGTGAAAAATGACAGCAGCAGCCAAATAGTCGAGACGCACGCTGATTGTAAACTCCACGCGACCACGGGGAGAGCGTTCAAACTCCCCGGGGAGAACCCACGACCTCCTGTATACCAGGCGAGGTGGTTAACATCTCGCCAGCGTACACAACACACAGCAGCGTACGTTGTAAGCATGCTCAACACGCATGCTTTCGCGACCAATATCATCCATAATACAGGGGTTATTTGGTGGTTAGATCGCGTAAGTATATAAAAGTGTCGATTGGCACGGTCTGTTCACGTGACAAACCTTACTAATTGGCTGCGTCGGGTGGTGGCGGGTCCAACGACACACATTTACGCGCTCTAACCCAACGAAAAAAAACCCCTGTATTATGGATGTATCCACGCTCTTTGTTTGTTAATGGCTCAGTACTCGGGACATTTATAACGCCGTTTGTCGTACGCCGGGCAGAATAACACGCTCCACTGTGCACTGGCACGCACGCTTTTAAAATTAATTACAAAGCAGCTGTAAAGAATCTGCGCGCGTCTACTCGCATCTGGGAGCATTAAACGGACGCGTTTATTTTCATTATTTTATTTTATTTTCATCGCGCGGCCCGCGTCGTTTGAAGTCACGCGGATCCCGCACCTCGGCTCGCTGGCGCGGCCTCGACATCGCAACCATTCCCACACACGCAAGCTGCACTGGCACACACACATACATACACACACATA
>CM025621.2:2512643-2545494 GCA_014621495.2 Entosphenus tridentatus | reverse complement strand
CCTTGACAGACTGTAGGGGCAAGTGCTGTTAGCATACACACACACACACCCACACACCCACACACACACCCCACCAACACACCCCTCCCACCCCCCACACACCAACACACACCCCACCAACACACCCCACCAACACACCCTCCCACCCCCCACACACACATACACACACACCCACACACACACCCACACACTCACCCACATACACCCCCCACCAACACCCCCCCCCCTCCCCCACACGCGCACGGGCAGCCTGATGGACGATTTTTCCGTTGCCTCTTCAGCTAAACCAAGTTCGAGCGTTGTATTTTTTTTTATAAGTGCAGGATATTTGTTACTATGGAGACCTCAATTAGCCAAATTGCCTGCTAATGAACCTCGTGCACTCGTTACAGCGGGGATTTGGAGGGGTTTTTGTGTGTGTGTGTGTGTTGTGCGCAATTGAAATATGGCCCTCATGCCTCATTATTCTTGACGGTAATTAGACTTCTGCTGATTGCAAAGAATATTCGGACAAAAGAGCACAGCGCTGCTCATCAAGCGCCCAAGCGAATGGAGTTGGGAGACTTTTAACCGGTAAATTATCTCTTTCGTGGGTCGTTCCGCTTGCGTGTTCATACTTTGGCCGTTTTTTTGTCGTGTTAAGGAAAGTGTTGGTAAGTGGTGGTAAGTGGTGGTAAATCTTGGTAAGCGTTGTTGGTAAATGTTGGTACGTGTTGGTAAGTGCCTAAAGACGGTCACCGTATCGCGCGGTTTCAGATGCGCTTCTGCGGCCGTCTGGAATGCTCTCGCTTCCCATATTTAGAAGCCACTGGAGCTGTGCACTTTTAAATCGAAAGTAAAAACAAATGTCTGTATAACTGTTTTTGTGTGTTTACTTTGTTGTCCCTCCCTGCTCCGCGCACCTCCGATTGGCTACGTACGGTGCAAAAGAAGTTCAACATACATGTGATTCACATGTTACAGGATAAGGGCACTGGTGGAGAACGCATGGGGATAAAAAAAAAACTTGACTACATTGTTTCACGAACACAAAATAAAGGAACGGGAATGATATGCAATTTAATTTAACAAAGCGACAACAGTCCCCCGAGACCCTGAGTGTGATCCACACAGAGACTGGGTGAGGGGGGTGGGGGCTATTTCGCTTGTCCACATCTGTGAAGGAAGTTTTACTGGTAGGAACCTCCTGGTTACACCAGCCCACAGGGGATTATTGTGTCCGTCCGTCGTGCATCCAAAAATGGGTGGGGAGGGGCTGGGAGAGGCTGAGTGGGGAGAGAGGGGCTGGGTGGGGAGGGGCTGAGTGGGGAGGCGAGGGTGGGGAGGGGCTGGGTGGGGAGGATGGGGCTGGGTGGGGGGTGGGAGGGGTGGGGCTGGGTGGCGAGGGGAGGGTGGGGAGGGGCTGGGTGGGGGGTGGGCCTGGGTGGGGAGGGTGGGGAGGGGCTGGGTGGTGGGAGGGGTGGGGCTGGGTGGGGAGGGGCTGGGTGGGGGATGGGGCTGGGTGGAGAGGGGCTGGTCACCCCGTGGTGCCCTTATAAAACTCAACGTTTAACCTACTCACGCCGGCTTGTGCCCGCCCTCACAGTCGGCCATATTTGCGGAATACACCACGCCGCCGTTGACCCTGGCCGTTGACCGAGCAACCCGACGTTCCTACCGGCTCCCTCCGCAGGAATGTGTTTATGTTTACGCTCGTTTGCCCAGGAAAGTATCACTGAGCCTCGAGACGTTGTGAGAAGGGTTCTGCCAGTGTTGTTCCGTCTCATCCTAATAGAGTCATTTGCAGTCAAGGAATCAAATCCAGGCGATTCTTGCTGTAAGGCGCAAGTGTTACCACTGTACCAACCCTGCTGCCCAAATGACGACTAGGAAGTAATGTTTGGCGATAATGGAAGACAATGAGAATGGTTTGGACGAGTGGGAGATGTTCACAACCATCAGAGTTGCTTTCCAGAAAGCAGACAGCCAAATTTCACCCCGTCAAGTAACAAAACAACTTTGAGTGAGCCTGCAGTGAGTCATCAGTGGCAACGAGGATATGTCCATTGCCTTGGGGTAGATCAAATGATAGGGAAATAGGGCATTGGAATATAGCTAATTATGTAGGCCGGCATAATAAGACCACTGGCCGGGGTAAGTAGGTATGCAAATAAAGTGCTGCATTTGGTATTGGGTGTTAAGCAATGTGTACGACCATTGTTTAACTTGGTCTGCCATTGCGCAGATGTGAAATTAACAGCATTGGAAACATTTTATAGAGGGCACAACTAACCAAATTATTGATGCCGATGGAAGACTGAAGGATAGTGGTACTGGCAGTGCTGAAATAGCACGTGTTACAACAAAACATCACCTCATTTGTATTTATTAACACTGCCTTAAAGCAATAAATGTGGCTCTTATATTTTGACTTCTACAGAGAAAAAAAGTAATATAAAAAAAACTTGTTTTAAAACACGCTTTAATGAAATGTACCGTACTCCAGGAAGTGGCCCCGAAGCTTGCCATAACGTAAGGGACCATGGTGATTTACAGCCAACGTCAGTTGAGCGTGGACAATTAGACCCAAGGCGAAACATAACATATACAAATGAATGTTTAAACACATTCCTGCGGAGGGAGCTGGTAGGAACGTTGGGTTGCTCGGACAATGGCCAGGGTCAACGGCGGCGTGGTGTATTCCTCAAATATGCCCGACTGTGAGGGCGGGCACAAGCCGGCGTGAGTAGGTTAAACGTTGAGTTTTATAAGGGCACCACGGGGTGACCAGCCCCTCAACACCCAGCCCCACCCCTCCCGCCCCCCACCCAGCCCCTCCTCACCCTGCCCCTCCCCACCCAGCCCCACCCTCCCCACCCAGCCCCTCCCTGCACGACGGACGGACACAATAATCCCCTGTGGGCTGGTGGAACCAGTGGGTTCCTACCAGTATAATGTATACTATAGCCTGGTTATTAAGCTGGGTGAGTGTACTGGCAGTCTATAATTAATGTAGACTTATTATTGGTTCTTTTAGTAATACAAATAAAACAAATACAAAATTTTAACCACAACGTTTAGATCACAACACAAGCGGTCGTCATCAGGAAAAGAGGGGTTAAGCTCTAAAGGCAAACTGTTTATAAAGGTTTATAGATGGGCGTAGACCAATTGTGTCAGCAGTATGGGCGGGGCAGCTAATGTTAATGTTGGTATAGAACAAGCAACTACACCAATCAAAGGGCCGCCAGGCAATCATTGCACCTCGCTCCACACACCCACACTGCTGACGGTGGAGGTTGACAAGTAAACACAAGTCAAGTCATGACCCAAAGTGGTTGATGACATCTTTCCAATGATTGCTGAGTTTATAACCATCCTCTCGGTTTGATATTGTGTCTGTATATATATGGTTGTGGCTTCATGAACGAATCTTTGTTGATACCCAGTAGGCTTGCAAAGTGCCATCGTCTTAGAGAAATACATTTCGTGTGAGCCAGCCACATTAAAATAATGATCAGCCACGGCAGAAGTATTGGTCCTACCGTGTTTCAAATCTGCCTTATGTTCACGAACACGGTCCGAGACATGTCGCTTAGTTTCCCCAATGTAGCTGCTGTCGCAGACACAGCTTAGTTTGTAGACGCCGGGATATGTGGCACGCTTTGTTTCCGTGACAAAACCACACTAGTCTTCACACGTAGGCTTTCGCGACCAATAGTATTCATATTAAAGGTTTGTGGGTTCGACCGCGTAAGCATCAATGTGTCGCAACCCGCAGCCACCCAGGAAGGCGGTGTCGTGTGGTGGCGGGTTTAACGACACATTTATATATTTACGCGATCTAACTCAAACACCTCTATAATGAACCTTTACACGTGTCGGCAAAAATCTAGATTGCGTATGTAGCAGAGGGCGTTGTGTATGCAGTTAGCTAGTTACATGCATGCTATAGGGGATCGTGAAAAGGAGGTCCATTATGTATGTATGTTGAACTTCTTTCGCACCGTACGTAGCCAACCGTACTAATCGGAGATGCGGGCGGGAGAGGACGACCATATATGAACTACTTGTGGTGGGGAAAGTTTAACGACACATTTATATTTACCCGATCTAAGGGGCCGTCCATAAATGACGTCACGCGATTTTGGACGATTTTTCACCCCCCCCCCCCTCAAAATTGATGTCACAAAGCTCTGCCCCCCCCCCCTCCTCAAAAAAATAAAACATGCTTCAAATCGCTTTAAACTATTAAAGTGCGTATTTAATGTGGCGCTGCACTTGTAGGAGAAACATTTATATAAAAAAAAGTATATTTAATTATGTAGAACGTGTTGTCTATATACATTTAAAGTTTCGCATTTTTACGTGACGTCACATTTCTCAACCCCCCCCCCCGGGCCCCCTCGGGCCCAAAATTCGGCCCCCCCCCCAGGTGCGTGACGTCATTTATGGACGGCCTCTAAGCCCCGCCCCCCCCAACAATTTTTTTCGTTATCAAGCAGCAATCCATGCTACTGGATACGAGTGGTCGTGGTCACGGATGCTGCTGTGCTGTTGGCGCGCCACGCGTGGGCGCACGAAGAGAGGGGGGTAGCGGGGTAGGGGGGGGGGAAGACCACGGGCACGAGGGCAGATGGGACATTTGTTACTCGGCTCTCGGCGCGTTTCGGTAAACCACACGCCTGTCACTTGCTGTCCGCTTCAAACACCCATCGCGCCAGATACGTATAATAATAACAACAACAACAACGGATGTATATAAATAAATAGCCGCAGAGAGCACGCAAGCCTTTGGGTGTTGCACGAAGAGCTAGAAATGTTCTCCACATCCAAGGTTGTTTTTCTTTTTTTCTAGAAGATCTACGTTTAAGTCTGTTTGCCGTGTTTTTATTGAGTCTCACCCCGATGCGCACGCGTGTAATCTGGACTCTCGGAGGCTGCGCTGAAGGTGGATATCTATCTTTGTTAGAAACAACATTCATTGATTCGTTATTTCTCGACAGCACTTGCATTCTTCAGTATCCTGGGGCTTGGTAAATACGATGGTCCTTGTTTTTTATTGGTAACTTTTTTTTTTCTAAACGCGTGGCTCTGTTTTGGCACTAAAAGTTTTCATCGCACTTATCAAGTGGCCATAAAGGTTCGAGAGGGATGGAAATGAATTAAACGGAATGTTTTGCCACATTGCGGTGGCAGTGTTCCCTTACATGCGAGTCGCCTGCAGCGAAGTAGAATTACCTGTCGCGCCGTTCTAATTTCAAGTAATGAACCAGCATACGGATGGATGGACAGATTGATTGATGGAGAGAGTGGTGAAGGATCAAACGAATGGCTCATTTGACAGTTGCGTACGCGAGTGGCTAAATTGGTAGATGGACATGTGCGTGGATATATAAATGAATAGGTAGCGTGTTTGGTTTTATGGACAGATGGCTACATGGTGTAAGATATGTGGGAGACAAAATATGGTTGTATGTCCGTTGCAGTTCTTCATTTGTAGCCGCAGTTAATTGCAGCAACAATCATTTGGGCCCCTTAAGCGTTCCGAACTCCAAAGAATGTTCTCCTAAAATGTCAGCATCGAGGCAAAAACTTCGACGCACACTTTCCCCAGCACGCAAAGCACCTCGACTACGAGCAGCCCTCGGCTTACGAACAAAGTTCGTTCCCCGAGACCCGTTCGTAAGCCGAGGACCACCTGGTATTTTGAAATTTGCCAAAAGCTTACGGCCAAAAATTAGTTGCAATGTGGTGGTGTTTGTGTGTGTGCGTGGGGGGGCGGAAGACACATTTCCAAGCTGCGCTGACTGTTGGTCCCATCCCTAATGAAGATGTAAAACTCTCCGTAAGACATTGCGGAGTCCCTAATGAGCACCGCAGCAAGTCGGCGTACCGAGGCGCGGGTAAAACAAAGCACGTGGTGGGGGTCCCCCCCCCCGCCCCCCACGTGGGCTTCCGATCCGCCCGGTCCCAGTCTAATGAAGAAAGAGACCGCCGCCGCGTTTACAACGATCGGCACGACAAAGCCGAGTGACAGCCCCACTCAGTAGGCTCGTCGTCTGTGGCTTTTGATTACTTGCAAAAACATATTTTTTTAAAGAAAAAAGTACAAAAAAATAATGTTCATATTTATTTTTATCACGCAAAAAATGTTTATGTTTGCCCCCACCCCCCACCCCTAAACTAGTGTGCTTTCACAAGGGATGACTTAAAGATAATTCAATGTGACTATTAAAAATACACGCGGAGTGCAGGCATGGCCTAGGGTCTTGTCATCCGTCAAATCAATTATACGGGCTGCCTTGACTGCCTGTGACTCCATTTGATGTTAATTTTACCGCTGGGCTCACCCATCTGTCACAAGCTAATTGTGCTGCCGCTTGAATTTTCGAGTCAAAGGGACCGCAGCGATACCTACGTGGCGACGTCGGTGGCGGCCCATCCATTACGGGCCACCCAGTTGTTGGGGCCGGGTGAGTTGGGGTTGGGGGGGGGGGCGAGGGGGGGCTGCGAAGTCTAAATGTGAATGCGACGTTCAGCATTTGCATGGGCTTCAAACGAAGCAACTTGGCCAATTTGGCTCTCCGTTTGATCAAAATTCACGGAGGCCACCGTCGCCTTCTGCTCTTCAAACGAGACGACGCGGACGCGACGGGGTTGAAGGCCTACAAACGAAAAAACATCTAAATACACCGCAGGATTCGCCGGCGAACGACAAATTCACCGATGCGGTCGACTCGTTTGACGATGCTTTGTGAAAGTACAAGCTTAGTTGCGGATTTCAAGTTTTAAAGGGAATGGCACCAACAGCGAGGCTGATAAATTGATATTCCGTTACGTGACGACAATTGAGATGATGAAACAGTGACAACAGTTGTGATTATAAATTTGAAGGCTCGTTTGCAGCCGTATAACTGTAATATATATAACACAATAAACTAACACTGCAGTTGATTCGCCGTTGTTTTTGATACACGTTCTACAACATGTACAACTATTTAAACACAAAACAAACCGACAGCGAATTCCCACTTATTCTCCTTAATGTCCCTGTTTTATTTACACTGCATGACATGAAATGGTAAAATGCAAAGTAAAAAGAAGGGTCGGAGAGTTTTAAGTTTGACACCGCATGTCGAAACATTGCAAGGCAGCTCTCGTCATCATCGTCACAGTCACGACCCATGAGCAGACAGCCCGGAGGTGCCCACTGCACATTTCGTCGTTTGTTTCCACTTTCCTCTCTGCCTTGTAGTGCCAACATGCCCAAGTAGTGGCCACATCTCTCTGGCACCAACCTCTTGTGACGTCATCGTCATCAAGCCATTCTCTGTTGGGTCTTCCTCTCTTTCCGGTTCCTTCCATTTTCCCCAAACAACAACAACAACACAATTTTAATGTTCCTGTTGTTGTCCATCCTTACACGTGTGTCCAAATAGTGCCAGTTTCCTTCTCATCACTGCCTGCATCATAACGTCTTCTTTATATGTGCAACATTTTTTTATTTTAATTTCTTCTACGTTGGTCACTCTCAGTGTTGCTCAAAATAGAACAACAACAACGACAACGACATCTGGTGACGGCCAATGAACACGCTGTTGCTGCTGCACGAGCGTCCAGGGTATCAGGTGGAGACGCAGATGAAAATCCTCGGGCGCAATGAGCCACTCATTCTCACCTGAGTGAGCGGACGGTGCAGCTTTCGCGAGTCGGGGACATTGGCTGGACCACTGCAAACTCTCTCGCCGTCGTTGCGTTGAGGTGAGATTTCCGACAAAATGAAATCGACGCCAGCGGTTAAGAGTTGGGATCCCCTATACCTTTTACACGTCAGTTTAACACGTAGGCTTTCACGACCAATTTCATCCATCATACTCGTAATTACTGGAGAAACGTCGTACTCGGATTGTAAATGAGGCTTGGCTCTCCAACACACCGGGGTGCTGTACTAGTGACGAATTGGCACGTTCTGTTTACGTGACAACGCTTACTAATTGGCTGTGTCGGGTGGTGGAGGGTTTAACGACGCATTTATATATCTACGCGATGTAACCCAAAAAAAACCTCTTACGTGTCGGCAAAAAAAAATCCAGATTGCGTCCGTAGCAGAGGGCGTTGTGTATGTAGTTAGGTAGTTACATGCATGCTATAGGGGGTCGTGAGAAGGAGGTCCGTATGTATGTACGTATGTTGAACTTCTTTGCACCGTACGGAGCCAACCGTGCTAATCGGAGGTGCGAGAGAGGGCACCATATATGAACCAATGAATATTGCATTGACATGGCGGCTTTTGGATCGGCTGTTTAAGCCACTTTTGAAAGGGTAGAGAGGTTGGGTCATTGCTAAAAGATGGGGCATTTGAGGAAGGAGTGATGTTTGTGGTGCTGTAATAGTCAGGGAGCCATACCAGTCGCACGAGTAAGATATTGTCGGAGGGCTTTCAACTTTGTAACTAAAGGAAGGAATGGCGAGGGAGTGGTGACATCGGTGGTGATGACAGTGATGGCCTCATGAGTGTAACAATTTCATTGCAGCTATGCGTCTTTAATGCCGGTTGAATTTGCAATAACACTTTACCAAGAATCGTGTTTTCACTTCCATAGGACCCACGCATCACGACTCTTCTGCCACTACAGCATACATTTTTTTCCCCAAGGGTAAGCCCAGTGAAAATTCATTCTACATTTGAAGCTTTCGTGACTGCAAGGATTCATACTCTTTGTTTTTTTTCGGTAAAGTCACGTAGGTAAAACAATCAATAAAATAAAATAAATGAAAACAATAACCTAAATCACGACGTTTCGGAGGCAACACAAGCTTCCTTCCTGATGAAGGAAGCTTACGTTGCCTCCGAAACGTCGTGATTTAATTTAGTTGTTTCCAGTGAAAATTGTTTGTGCGCGTGTGTTGTCTGCGTTCATGGCTGGCTTTAGAGGCAAGGCATGCCAGCCAACTCCGGGCATGCAGCAAAATCCAATGGCAACTGCCCCACGCGTTTGGAAGTTGGAGGTGTTGGGCAGGGGGGCTAACGGCTCCCGGTGGTTGTCGCCGAGGCTACGGAGAGGATCCTGCACGTCATTACGAACAAACGGAGAGAGAGACGGAGATCCTCCGACTCGACTGCTGTGGCTACTCGCTCGGTACTTGGCCTCCTGTTTCTGTGCCCCTGGGTATTATTTGCAGGCGCCATCGTCAGCATTCATGTCAACGATGTTGACGAGAAGAAGGAAAATAAAAAAAACGCGGAATAAATAAAAATAACGTGAGATTTGTCCGCATTGGGATGCACGGATGAAACGCACCTCACAAATGTAAATTATTATTGTATGATTCTGTATTGTGTTGGGTAATAGGGGTGTCCAGACACTCACGACGCCCTATACGAAACTATTCGTTTTTTTTACCAAGTAAGGTCCACTGAGCTATAAAGTTATTTTTCAGAAGCGACCTGGCCACAAATGATAGCTCAACGAAGTGGCTTATCATCACGTGGAAATTTATAGCATTAACAAATAAAACCCGGAGCACTCGGACAATAATCCACGCGTCTAGGAGGTGCTCTAACCCTGGCTTACCAGGAGATGGCGGTACAGCATAAATGCGCGGATTCCACCTGTTCCATCTGCATGGGAGAGTTTCCGCCTCGCACACGTAACTTTTCCCCGGGTGTTCTGCTTTGGCCGATTATAACACCTCGACGTACAAAGGCCCGCAGAGCTCGGGCAAAAGCTGGCGTCGGCTTCCCGCCTGGCTGCTGCTGCTGCTGCCTTCCCCGCTCGTCTGTGGGTCCCTCCTCCCGGCACCTCCGAGTCGTCCTCTCTCTTTACGAGAGCGAGGAGCGAAGTTACGAGTTTAAACTATTATAATCGTCATAGTCATCGTCATCACCATCATAAGAAGATGATTTTTCATCATTTTCGTCCCGTCGTGTGTGTCTGCGTGAGATTCCACCGGCGTGGTCGTTCCACGCGCAGCGGCAGCAGCAGCAGCAGCGTGACCCCGAGGGTGGCGTTCATGCTTTTGGAGTTATTTTTATGAAAGCCACTGAACCTTGGACCTGCTACGGGTTTAGAGTTGCTGGGGACAGGGCTGAATGCGAAACTGCTGCCTGCGCTGCGACCACGTTGAAGGTGCGTTAAGTCTGACAGTCTACGAGGAGCGATCCGTGCTTATCCTTGGAAGTTGTTACGGCAATTAGCTCCGATTTACGTCTCCCCCCTTTTACGTCGTTTTCCAAACGCGTCGTCACGTTGTTGTGAACACCGCCACCCGAATCTGAGTCGCCTCAACCCCCCACACACGCTCACGTCGCCGGCAGCAGCATCGCCCGTCGTTTCTAGTTATCCGTCGCCTCTCAGCCTTCGTCACCACCACCACCCACCCACCCACCACTATCCCCGTACACATCGCTTTGCTTTTACGTCGTTTCGATATTCGTCGTCGCACCTTTCAGGAACGCATCCCCCGACGTAAACCGGGGCATGACTACTGCACCTGCCAGGGCGGCCGATCTGAGAGCTTACGTGGTGGGCGAGTCACCTTGCAACCCGACACCAGCGTCGAACCGACGACGCCTCGTCTGTTTCTGTTTACAAAGCATAAATAAAACGAACCATAGCAAGAACGAGTTTATTTCATTTGTACCTGAACATCAACGGTATTATGTAATGAATAGAAGAACGCCCGTAGCCCGCTTGTGCGCGCAAGCGCAAAGGAAAACCAATAGTTTACGATTTAAAGCTTTCGTTAAAATGTTCGCATTAAGCAAAGTCCAAAGTGCACTGCCAGGCCACGTGGTGCTCTCTCGTGTTTACTGTTTTGTGTTCCAGTTGACCGCCGCTAAGCAGATTGCGAGAACTATTGGGCAAATTCCCCTAAGTCGCCCGAGATTATCGGATTTTCTTTTTAACTGCCTGGCTGAGAGGCGCGAGGGCCACTTAACTGTGCGTCCTCCTGTCACGTGGTCATGTTGCAGGAGCAGCTTTGATGATAATTATAATAGACCCAAGAGCTGTGAGAACATTTCTCTGATTTAGTTTGTATACTGTTGTAGTCGTCGTTGTGTTTTTTCCGGGTGACATCTTCCCCATCATCTCAAGACATCCCAGAGAGAGAGAGAGGAAGGGAGAGAGGAAGGGAGAGACCTCGTTATCCGAAGTGGATCGGAGTGGCAGGTGTGGCTTCTGCTGTGCAACTGCTGTAACGCGTGGAGTTCTGTGCGTCGTTAGGAGCTCTTTACAATCTGAAGGTAAAAATCTGGAACTTTGTTTGTGACAGGCATCGGAATGCCACGAAAGGTAAAAAGAAACGCGAACAGTTAATATGGGCAATTTATATTGCTCAGTTTGAGCCAATGAGACGTCTAAACGTGCAGGATAATGTCAACAACAACAGCCCAACACTGCCGCATGTATTTTAGTGGTTCGAGCGCTACGCTACAAAGCCGGCGATCAGAGTTCGAATCTTGCTCGCGGCCAATACCAATTACGTGTTTGTCTGAACCGGTCCTAGGCCTCTCTTAGGTCGACTCAGCCTCAAATGAGTACCTGGCGGCGATGGTGGTACAGGCTAAACGGGGGATCTTTCTCTTTGTTGCTGGTGGTGTTGTTGTCACTCAACATGAATGTATTTTCTTGCTGAGAATGGTTCAACAACGGGTATCGAATTTCTCCACGGACCGTGATGATGTTATTGTGGTTTTTATCGTTTTTATTTTAACTTACGAATGAATTCTCGCTCTCTCCATAATTACCTCTATGTTGTTTAGCTTAACGGGCCCTGCGATGGATGTACATAACTTCTCTGTACATAGTTTAATATTTACATAGTGTAGTGTATTACGTTTCATGGACGGTGTTTTATATCAAGGGATAATTCAAAGTTAAAGTGGGATTAAATAAATTGTGGTTGTTACTGTATTTGCTTTTGTTCAGAAAACAGATGGAATATAAATGAAACACTTCTTGGCGAAAATGCTTGAATATTTTAGTAACGTTACAATGGCAATAAAATCAGGAACTCGGGAGATGTACGCGTGGATATGTAAATCAACAAAAGTCTTTATAAATATCAAAATAAGAAGCTATATGTAATAAATGTGTTTTTTATATCTAGGTATCAATTCTAGATTTTAAGCTTTCGTGACTGCAAGGATTCATACTCTTAGGTTTTTTCGGTGAAGTCACGTAGGTAAAAAATAATAATAAAATAATTATATATGAAAATAACTTTATTTAATCACGACGTTTCGGAGGCAACACAAGTCTCCGTCTTCAGGTGGGACCGTCACCGCCAAATTTACTGTATTTAGACTGAGACTTGTGTTGCCTCCGAAACGTCGTGATTTAATTTAGTTATTTTCATTTATTAATATTTTATTTTATTATTATTATTATTACCTACGTGACTTTACCGAAAAAAACCTAAGAGTATGTATCTAGGTATTATTGCACTGTGATGTCCTTTTCATTGAAACAGCGCCACAACTGAGTTACCATCCACACTTCTTGGGGAGGAATCCCTCCCTATACCATGCCGGTCACTGGATGATTGTTTGACCATATCTTCTTGGTTTTTTCGGTAAAGTCACGTAGAAGGGAAGTAATACAATGATAAAAATAATAAAACATAATAAAATAATTCTCACGACGTTTCGGCCACAACGCAAGCAGCCGTCTTCAGGTGAAACCAGGTCTGTCGAGGCGACAGCGTCTGAATGCAGTCACGAAAGCTTTAAATCGAAATGTTTGACCATACTTCAGCACCATACTTCACCGTGCTGGTCAATGGGGGTTGGTGGAGGGAGGATGAGCCCACGGACCGGTTGAGACAGCGAACCGGCCCAGGACCGGTTTGATTGCCAATAATGATGTTCGCCGTAGCCAGGAGTCAAACTGTAGGGGCCACGTTCATATCACGGCGTGCACATCGCTGCCATTGATGTGCTTTATTAAACTATTTCGCTGTAAACTGAATTTAAATACCAGTATAAATTTGCGATAAATGTTCATGAGTATCGCGTAAAAATAGCATTGGTAAACAATTTCTAAATTAAACGTGGTAAAATGCGAATTGGCTTTTTTACAGAGTGTAAAAAAAAACCAAGTACAGTAGTGATGGCAGGTTAATCAGGGGTGGGGGTCTATTCACAAAAAGAACACGCATCATATATTATTATTATACCACATCTCACAGTAACGCGTCTGACAATGTTTAGGGTGCAGCAGTGGGTTATCACTGAACTTTGAACCCAACCTCGGTCTAACTCTGGGCAACAGCAAACAATCAGTGGGTGAGTCACGCCTGGTAAGGCATCAACCCACCCAGGCACACAGAATGATGACTCGTGTGGTGGTGGCGGTGGTGGTGGCGTGCGGTGAAACGAACTCACTCCTTGGCCGCGACACAGCAGCGTTGTTGGAGGCCTTCGTCCAGCCACTGGACTCATTCTCATCATAACACGAGATCAGAAAAAGAGGATCGAGGTGAGCGAGGGAGGGAGATATTAGGGAGGTGGGGGGGGGTGAGATAGAGGAGAGAGACTGAGGATGGAGTGTGCGGGAGATGGAGGACGAGACGGAGATAGGGCGGGAGAGGGTGAAAGGTCATGAAGCAGAGGAAGGAGAGAGATGAAAAGGGAAAGAGGGGAGCGGATGAAAATCGACAAGCAGTGTGGGAGAGATGATTATGGAGATGCAAGAGAGATCGAGGCTGGAAAGGAAGAGGTGGGAATAAGGAGAGCGAGCGTGAGAGGTGACAGAGAGAAACAGGGAGAGAGATGGGGGGGGGAGAGATCGAGTGGAGTAGACGAATAGAGAGGGAGAGTTAGAAGGGGTGACAGAGACAGAGCGACACATCGAGATAGATTCAGTCCAGCGAAGGCAAGAGAAAGGTGGAGACGGGGCTGTTTATAAGATCAAAAAGGTTCGCGGGTTTGGTGGCCAGGACGGACGGTCGCATCCCAAGTCCGTGGGTGTTGCCGGTAATTATTATTAATTACGCGAGTTCACCACGGACAGCCCTCGCTTAAGTCTCTTAACTTTTTTCGGACGGGATCCTTTTCGGTTTCCACTGTAGGGAGTGCGATTATTATTTCTATTTGTGCACATATTCTTAAACGGGTGTATTATCATCACCACGTAAACACGTGTTTCCTTAACAGCAAAGTCAAGAAGCGAATTGAAAACGACCGACTCCTCGATAAAACACTCTGATAACCCAATCATTTGCTTTTAAATCCATCGACCGCTGTCACTTGGGCTCACGGCCGAGGGGGAGAGAGCCAGAGAGAGAGAGAGCCAGAGAGAGAGAGAGAGAGCCAGAGAGAGAGAGAGAGAGCCAGAGAGAGAGAGACCCGTGTTGTGGATGAGTTTATCGGCCTCTGGGATGGTGACATCTGCACCGTCGTCTGTGATGTCGCTCACAGGGCGGGCGGCAATATCAGGACGTGGACTAGTCAGCGAGACGGCCACGACACCCCGGGGCCCCCATCACCACCAGCCCATCAGTCATCTCGTCCCAGCAGCATGCAGGAGGAGGAGGACGACGCCAAGATCAACTCAATTGTGAGCTTTCCGCGCTCGCTGGATTGTAACCGTCTGGCTCGTACTGTTGCCACCATTGTATGTGCGTGCGTACATACATACGTACGCATTTACATACGTGTGTATATACGTACGTACGGTGCGAAAAAAGTTCCAACAAACATACATAGACTCACGCAGATAAGCAGTTTGACTTAAAGCTTTCGTAACTGCAGGAATTCATATTCTTTGGGTCTTTCAGTGAAGCCACGTACATAGAAAAAAAATGTGAATAATTTCAAGTTTCAAGTTCATTTATTAGGTATAGCCCTATGAGCCATTCGGCTCTTGAATCATAATAACAATATCACGACGTTTCGACCGCAATACAAGCAATCTTCATCAGGTGAAAAAAAAGGGGGAAAGCTGCCGAGGCAGGTTGTTTATAAAGATTTAGAGAACCGGCAGTAGGTCTACCCCAATCAGAGAGCTGTTTACAGAGGTTTAGAGATGCTTGTAAATTTGCTAGGAAAGAGCCATCGCCACATGGAGGTGGAAAAAGATGGCAAGCCGCCATTTACTAACACAGCTAACGGTGGCTGTGTTAGTGAATGTAACTCAGAGAGTCGAAAATAACTGCTAACATCACAGCCAGTTAAGACCTAAACTGGTTGATAACGTCCTTCGAATGGTTGCTCAGTTTGTACCCATCTTCTCGGTTGAAATTGTGTCTGTATTTATATATCTGGATGGCTTCATGAACGAATCTTTGCTGATAGCCAGTGGGTTTGCAGAGTACCTTCGTCTTGGCAAAATCAATTTCGTGTGTGCCCACCGCGTTAAAATAATGATCAGCCACGGCTGAGGTATTGGTCCTACCGTGTTTCAGATCTGCCTTATGTTCACGAACCCGGTCCGAGACATGTTGCTTAGTTTCCCCAATGTAACTTCTGCCGCAGACACAGCTTAGTTTGTAGACACCGGGGTATTACATGTCAGGGATCACATCCTTCACAGATGGGATCAAATCACGAATTTTATGTACTGTGTTGAATCGAACCTGGATCTTGTGTTTGCTTATGATTTTGGAAATCTTTTTGGTGACCCCTGCTAGGTATGGTAAGGTGATTTTTTTTTATTGGGTCCTCAGATGGTTCTTTCCCAATGGTTGGGGTGATATGTTTACAGATTGTGTAGTCTGAATATCCATTCTTATTGAGGGCTTGGTGTACGTGTTTCAGTTCACTGGCTAGGTGATGATGGTCGGAAATACAACGAGCTCTGTGGTGTAGAGTTTTGATGACGGAATTCTTCTGGGATGGATGGTGATGGGAGTCAGGTTTTAGGTAGGCATCCGTATGGGTGGCTTTCCTGTAGACAGTGTCCCATTGAGCCATCAGGTCTCTTTTCAATTAAAACATCCAAGAATGGTAACTTGCCATCCTTTTCCACCTCCATGGTGAATTTGATGGCTGGGTGTATGGAATTGATGTGGTTGAAGAATTGGTCCAGAGCTGGTAGGCCATGTGGCCAGATGACGAACGTGTCATCTACGTACCTCTTCCACAAGGAAGGACGTAGGGTGGATGCCTGGATGGCATCTGTCTCAAATTTCTCCATGTAAATATTGGCTACAACTGGAGATAGGGGATAACCCATTGGGGTACCTTCAACTTGTTTGTAGAATGTTCCATTCCAGTTGAAGTCAGTGTTGGTGAGGCACTTGCCTCAGCAGCTTTCCTCCTATCTTTTCACCTAATGACGATTGCTTGTGTTGCTATCGAAACGTCGTGATATTGTTATTATTTGTATTATTTTTTTCAATCTACGTGGCTTTACCGAAAGACCCAAAGAATAAGATAAGCATTTCTTTCGAAGTTTTTCTGTGTTTAGTTTATTGTCCTTCCCCCCACTCCTGACGAGCACGGTTGGCTACGTAGGTGCAAAAGAAGTTCAACATCCATACAGACATAGATAATTTGAAGAAGAACTCTGCTTGCGTGACGTAAACATTCCCCGGTTCGGTGACGATTCCAAAGTTCAGCGTAGATTATCTGCAGAAACGAATGACTGCTCCTGCGCCTGAAAACAACACCTTCATGAATGTGGCGTTAGATTCCGAGAGGGCCCCAGCTTGGCAAGTGTCTATAGGTGTGCCTCTGCTATAAGTTAATTACTTCACCTCATATGACTCCTCCTCCTCCTGGAGCCATATGGGGTGAAGTAATTTACACGGTTGTGAGCACACTTACTCTATAAGCCCGGCTGCCCAACTTAAATTCGTGGCCACACAGCTAGTGTCAGTGTTCATTTATAGTAACGTATTTTGGGGTTAGAGCACGTAAATGTAAATGCGCCGTTAAACCCGCCACCACATGACACAGCCAATCAGTAAGGTTTGTCACGTGAACAAAACGTGGCAATTGGTTACTAGTTCAGCACACCGGTGTGTTGGAGAGAAACACCCACAACATTTACAATTTGAGCACGACGTTTCGCTGGTGATTACAACCAGCTTCATCAGGACATTGACATCATCGTGAAGAAGTCTTCCTGTTTCTGGTCTTAAACTCCCCCCAAAAAGTTCTTATCAATAACATTACGGTAGTCACAAAAGCCTCGTGTGCTAAATAAGTGTTCACTGATATCTTTCACCAAACCTGCACTGGCCGGAGTGGTGAGGTATGACCAAACAACCCCCCATGACTGGCATTGCATGGGCAGGCCTTTATCCAGCAATAGCTGTACATTTTAATTTCGAAAGCTAAGCAGCGTTCAGCCTGGATAGTACGTGGACAGGTGACGACTTTACACAAACATTTTTCCACGTGGTTTGCGCAGCACAATCTGGTCACTCTCCGACTTCACCAACCACACCGACTAGCGCGGTGAACCACGGCCCGATCAAATAGCGCTCGCGGCTCACACGGGCACGGGGGTGGCCCTCTTCCAGCAGTGGATTGGCGACAAGGGCTGTGCCGTACACGGGCGTACGGACGGAGATAACCGAGGGTCTGTCTTCATTGTCGGTTGTCGTCTTGTCTGTCGGCGTGCGTGTCTCTGTGTGTCTCTGTGTGTCTTTGTGTGTAAACCGTTAACGAGTGACGATTGTCTGTACCAGTCCTGCGCCCCCCCCCTAGGTCGACTCAGCCTCAAATGAGTGCCTGGTGCGGTGTGTAAACATCGCCACTCGGGAGACAAAGGCGGCCAGGCATGGCGTTGGCCACCCACCCCCCCTTCGTGTGCCGTGCCGGCCTTCCAGCACCACTTGCCCCAACACTCTGTTAAGGCTACACGGAGGGATCTTTGTCTTTGTGTGCGTGCGATAGATGAGCAGCGCTCTGGTGCAGCGCAGCACCGGTGACACGGGCGTGCTGGTCTACACGCACGCCGTGATCAAGCACAGGCCCCGGCCCACGGGCGAGACGCCCTTCACGGTGCCGCCCCGCGCCGCCCCCGTGAGTCTTGCCGGCGTCACGGCCCGCACCGCACGGCCCGCCACGCACACCACCGCGTACCACGTTCATCGTGCCATGCTCACCGCACCACGCTCACCGCACCACGCTCATCGCACCAAGCTCACCACACAACGCTCATCGCGCCAAGCTCACCGCACCACGCTCACCGCACCACGCTCATCGCACCAAGCTCACCGCACCACGCTCACCACACCACGCTCACCGCGCCACGCTCATCGTTTCACACGCCGCTTTGGCTCGGCACTAATTTCACAGCTGCGGCCTAAGACAAGTTAACCGACTCGGAGACCCGAACCTCGGGGTTCTCCGCTTGGATTATAAAGTGAGCAGGTTAATCGGAAGAGGGCTTAAGGAGACTTACCCACGACTTACCGTCATATTTTAACCGTGAGTGGCACGTTTCTGATGCGACTACAGTGAGGATGAGGATTTGCATTTATCGAGTGCTCAAATACTGAAAAGGCATCTCGAAGTGCTTTACAATGTAACCGAGAAACCATTGCGCAAACGAAACCGCAAAATAATTCACGCACACGCACAACTGGCAAACCTGTCAACCCATACGGTTTACCCCGTATTCTTGTCCAGGGAAATTGAGTTTTTCAGGTCCATACGGTGTACAGCCGTTTCAATACGGGCAAAACATTTTTGTTTATTTGTTTGTGTTCCCCCTTGTGATGGGACTTTGTAGGATGAACGTTTATAAGGGCACGGGGTGACCGATAAGGTCTGAATTGGTCTGTAATAATGTAGCGGCACTGATAAGGAGTTGACTTGTGTGAACTGGGTGCAGCAGCAGTGAAGTCCACAGCACTCATGAAGTAGTACCATGGACAGAAATAAATAATGCAGGAATAGGATGGGCGCTCAACAGGCCAGCCACCATCCCACTGCACCGTCGCTCAGCATTCTGCACGTTGTCGCAGGCGGGGCCCGCAGGAGCGTCCTGTCACCGCCGCGTGCCTCAGAGTTCCTGCGCTGCCACATCTCTCAGTGTTGCCAGCTGAGCGATGATAATGTTGATGTTGTTAGCCCTGGCAACTTTCTTGGTTTTCCCCGGGGACAACATTTTGTCATAGCGACTCGTGACAAATCTGGCGACCTTCTGGGATGAGTATATTAGGCATATTTCGGAGTGATTCGAAATGTGTGTTAAGTATCAGGTTAAACTGTGTGTAATACTGGCCAAATTGTCCAGTGGCATTTTTGATAGCAACGTCTCGCGACTTTTTGAGGTTTGTCATGTGACTCCGCTTCAAGAAGTTTGCAACGCTGCTCTCAGACACGGGATAGGGGGATTTCCATGTTGCGATGTTGCGTCTCAGGCAGATCCCAGGATCGTCCAACGTTATGTCTCAGGCAGGCTCCAGGAGCCCAGGAAGGCCCTGAGAGAGTTGTCACGCTCGCCACGTCGTCCCCCAGATCACAGAAGTCTGCACAGCGATGCAATGCAGTCTCCGGCAAATCCTGGGTGAAAGCCCAGAGAAATGGCGTAGGGGAAGAAGCGGGGCTGTGAGATCGAGACGAGAACATGCCCTGGTGTAAGGGAGACAAATCATTCAATTAAGATCATATTTAATAAGTATGACATCACCGTAACATTTAAGGTAGGGAAAATTATAGGGCAGGGAGGAAATGCATTTTAACCGCACATATACTGTGGTGTCCAACGGAGAAAATCAATTGGATCGAGAGAATGATGAGAAATGCAGGCTCAGGTGGAGAGAAGTAAAATGATTAGAATCCAGAGAAGGAAAAATACGTGGCTTGGGAACATTGTCATGAGGGAAAGCTGAATAGAAGAACTGTGGGGAGTGAATGCTGTGGACAAAGAGACCAAGAGATACATAGGTGCTGCTTAACGGCTTCAAGGAAGGGAAGGGGTCCATACAGTAAAATATCCTTGCCCCGCACCTCCGATGAGCACAGTTGGCTATGTACGGTGCGAAAGAAGTTCAACGTGCATACGTAAAGGTTGTCAACTGCTCGCAAGACGAACTGAGGTGGAGATGGACAACGTAAAAAGAGACGCGTCACTTTCTGTCGACTAAATTATTTTTGTTATTATACCGGACAAGGTCCACTGAGCTATACAGCTTTTTTTCAGAAGCAACCTTTCCACAAATGACAGCTCAACGAAGTGGCTTATCACTGTACAGGCCATCTACTACTTGAATAAATATCCATCTCTCTATATTATAGTTTACCTCCCAATACTTACGGTGCGGATGACGTTCAACATACGTACGTACGAAAGGAAGAAGAAAGCACAAGATCGGACAGGATGGAAAGAGTTGGAGCCAATCAACTGAACATGGGACAGAATACTAAATCAGGCGACATGAAGAAAATGAAAATTGGCAGGCAGGAGGAGCAGAGAGCACGTGGCAGCCAACTCTCTCAGTGTCGAAATGGTTGTGCCTCCAGTGCGGTGCTGTACCAGGTAAATGGGTGGCGTTAATTCCATCAAAATAATGCAATTTTAGGTGACAAATGCATACTGAGCATCACAAGGTCCCAGATTTGATCTATTAATACATGTGATCGATAGCACTAAATCGTGTTGCATTTCAGTACACTAACGGCTACGAACCAACGAACAAAATCGCTGAATTTGAGAGACGGGCCGCACTCAGTGGGAGACCAAACACAGTGATGGAATGAAGAAATCAAAGCCACGTGTGCGAATTACGCTAATTGGATTACAGCTGGTGGTGCCATTATGGGGGGGGGGGGGGCTCTTAATTGTGATTGAAAATTGACGATTGATGATGATGACGGCATTTGATAATTATGCTGAGATGTGTACACGATTACCCAAGCCATCACCACGAAGGCGAAAACGTAACTTTGAGACCACTACTCTTGTGCACGACGCCATTATTGGAAGCAAGCACGCTCTATTGAAGCCTATGGCTCAACTTTACCGTAAGTATTTTTTGTTTTGCCTGCGAGTGTGCACAGCACTCGCAGGGATCGGTAGTGGTTAGCACACTGCACTACGAACGTAGCCAACATCAGTGACGATTAACCGAACCGGTCCTGGCCTCTCCCAGGTCGACTCAGCCTCAAATGAGTGGTGCGACGTGTAAACATCGCCACTGGAGAGACCACGACGGCCAGGCGTGTGTTCCGTGTCGGCCTTCATTGGCTGGGGCAGCACTTGCCCCAACATAGTTGGCACATCACTGTGTAATTATATCCCGAGTGCACTAAAGCACAGTCTACAAAGCCAATTGAGATTTTTTTTTTGTTTAAACTATTTTTAGGACGGCGAACGTGACTTATTTAAACTACAGCTCTTGTTTAGCACACCGGCTTGTGAAAGCTTGTGTAATATTCAGCGCTCCTGTGCAGGTCACCCACAAGAGACGTGGTTTTTACTGGTAGGAACCTCCTGGTTTCACCAGCCCACAGGGGATTATTGTGTCCGTCCGTCGTGCATGGAGGGGCTGGGTGGGGAGGGTGGGGCTGGGTGGGGAGGATGGGGAAGGGCTGGGTGGCGAGGGTGGGGAAGGGCTGAGTGGGGAGGGTGGGGCTAGGTGGGGAGGGTGGGGCTGGGTGGGGGGGATGGGGCTGGGTGGGGGGGGTGGGGAGGGTGGGGCTGGGTGGGGGGTGGGAGGGGTGGGGCTGGGTGGGGCTGGTCACACCGTGGTGCCCTTATAAAACTCAACGTTTAACCTACTCACGCTGGCTTGTGCCCGCCCTCATAGTCGGGCATATTTGCGGAATACACCACGCCGCCGTTGACCCTGCCCATTGACCGAGCAACCCGACGTTCCTACCAGCTCCCTCCGCAGGAATGTGTTCAAAGCCACCCAACGGTTCTGAGCCGAGCACTCAGTGCCCAAACTGGGAGATGGAGGTGTGATGGTGTCTCGTCACCATTCGTCGATGAAAGACTTCCATGTTGCCTTCTCGGTGCTCTTCTCGTTTTATAACAAAAAATATATTCACAAACACACATTCAGATTGCAATTAAGAATAGCCGTTGTATGCTTTGAACGTGCCAGACGCGAACTCCGAATCACCGGCAGCGTTGACAAAATGCAAATAGTTTGGTGTTGTCATCGTCCTGCCCTCTTCTCTAATTGTAATTTGTAACTCACGGCTGCGTGTGGCGGCAAGGCCATTAAAGAGTTGTTTGGCGTGACGTGTCGGCCGCTGTGGCTTAAATGACATCTCCACCAGGCAGCTGCATTGGGGGGGACTGCCGTGGGGTGGTTGGATTGCAGCTTCTATTTTGTACAGCGTTGGCTGTTGTTGCTGTTTCGGCTTAACCCTCTCCCGTTCCGAAGACGCCTGCAAGTCGCAGGGTCGGGGTGCGGTGTTCCCGTTCACCGCCGAATCTCGGAACGCGCGAGCTTTTATTTAGAGAGGCGTAGCAGCGCCGCTGTTTCTATGAAAGACGTTTTACTCGCCGCGGAGAACCGTAGCGGCACAACCGCCGCACTCTACGATAGCCGGCGCCAGACTGTGCCATGGCCGTGTGGGAGCCTCGCTGCCGATAAAGCGATTTTATTTCAGAAAAACTGACGAGGTACATGTATGTCATCGAATTTGGAATGGGTTAATTAGTCTGTCGGACAGCATGTGCGTTGTGCAAAAATGTTACCTGGAGAGTGAACAAAATTGCAAAAGTTGTTAATGATTTCCAGATATGTATTTACAGATGCAATATGCCTTGTGGGGGTGTTGAAGTGGTGGTGCAACGGTTAGTGCACTGCGCTATGAACCCACCGATTCCACAACAGCAATTGAGATAAGAAATCAAAACGATTGTGGCAAAAAAAAATTAAAGTCGTTATATTCACACGTAATATCTTGTAATTTGAAGCTTGTCAATGTGAAAACGGACAAATAACCAAGCTGAATGTGTAAGCAGTGATCTTACATGCCAAGCACATTTGTTGGCATAAGTGCCCGATTAGTGTCCGGTTAGCGCGGTTGGCTGCGTATGGTGCAAAAGAAGTTCAACATGCGTACGTACGTATACTGTAGGAATGTATTTTATTGTCCGAATAATAAGCGTGAAACCAGCGAACACTTGTCGCGTGGGCCAGCAGGGCTATACTGCACTGGTGATTCTTAACAAAGGTTAAACTTTGTACACGGCAGCATCGTTTACAAAACTTCCATTTGAAAATCCACACTTTTTGCTATTTTAATAACGGTGGCTGGCAATCGGAGCTGGTAGGCAGCCCACACCAACACAGCGCCACGCCTGGGAGTGGTGGACTTAACTCGTTCCATTCCAGTGAGGTGTTGCCCGAATGTCTCCCTCAATCCTTTCCCGTTCCGAGACGTCTGCAAGTTGCAGGGTGTGGCGGTCCCATTCGCCGCTGAATCCCCGAACATGCAAGCGGCTCGGCGTTAATTTTATTTAGAGAGGCGGAGTGCCACAATGTTTTTAGAGACATTGTACTCACCGCAGAAAACTGTAGCGGCACGATCGCCACTCTACGATAGCTGGCGCCAAACTGTGCCACACGCCCTCCTGCATTTCATTTTACTTCCAATTCCGTTCTGGAATCGATTCGGATGACGTACATTTACGTCATCGGAACTGAATCGGGAGAAAAACTGATTTCATACACGTGCAACTGTACGCACGTACCGTCATCGGAACGAGGAAAAAGTTAAAGATCACAGCGCACTGAGCGTAGTTCTCGCGTTAACGCGTGTCCGCGTAAGAAAGCGCAGCCCTGTGCAGCAACCCCCCCCCCTCCCCCCCCCCCCCCCCCCCGGATTCCGCACGCTCGCGCGCTCCCAGCGCAAACAGCACCACCGCGGTGGCGGCAATCGCATGCAACGACGGCGCTTCACTCCAAGCGCTGCGTAAGGCCCTTCAGCTCTTCAGAGCACAAGCCTGGGGTCTGGGTGCTTAACAACAGCCGCTGTGTTCCTGGCAGGGGGAGACAAAGCCCCCCCCCCCCGCTCTACTAGTCGAGTGCAATGTTTAGCGCCCCACGTTACTCTTTGCAGTCCGGCTGCTGCATCGCTGTTAAAGGGGCCACACTATTATATCAAGAATACATTGTAAGTTATGCACACGTTAGAATGAATTCCTCTTAATTGGGCTCAGCAGTCATCTACATTTCAATGCATGGGTGAACTAAGGAAATTGTGTTGCTTTGTGTAACACAAGCAACTCCGTAACGTGGCGCCAAAATGATCGAGTATATTGTCACGCGTTTGCCTTCATGATATGAATCATTTCTGTTACGCCTACCAAAAAGTGCGCAGAGAAGTCCAATATCCCGTTATAGCCTCATTTTTCTTACGACATCTTTCACGGTGGACGCATTTTACCTCTGCGGGTAACACGTTAAAATTTTCTTAAATTAAATGAGAATCTGTTCCTAAAAAATAAATAAGTCAATCGACGGATTTTAAAAGACCAACGAAGCAATGTAAACAAGCACGATTGGTAAAGTCTCCGCTACATTTCCCGCGTGTGAAAAATCTCACAGCTCCCACCACATGGAGCGAAACGTCGGACAACACGCGGTGCGACCCGAACACACATCGAGGGCCGTGCAGCAGCAGCAGCGGCGGCAGCACCACGGAAACCTGGAGCTCTTGCAGACGATACAAACACAGGAGTCAGAAGTCAAAAATGAGTGACGCTTATGTACAACGCGTAGACACGAGTCAAAAGAGGACCTGTTCAAGAAGAATTTATTTTAAAAAGACACAATATGCGACGTACACATTGAGCTTCGGTGTGATAGGAGTTGTTATTATTTCTACTTATGCTTCACCCCAAAAAGCCTTAACGAGTCTCAAGACTCTTGCAGGAGGTCCTTGCCAAGTGTTTGCCGTAGGGGGTGGTGATGTTGCCACGACGTGTAATCCAAACTGAGAAAATTGCAGGTGCATTTTCTACATTGGGATGCTTCGGCCAATCCCGGTTACGTTGAATGATCGTTGGGTTCAGCGAGGAAACTGGAAACACTGGAGGAAGCCCGCGCAGAACAGGCGGGGGAGAGAACACACGGATGCCACGCGGAAAGGCGCCCGAGTCTGAAATCGAACCCAGGCCATTCTTACAGCGAGGCAACGAGTGTTTGCCAAATTGCTCTGCCGCCCTCGGCGATGTCCGACGTGCTCTCCTGATGTGTGCCTGCAGACCGATGTGTTCCCCGTCAGTGCACGTTCAGAAGCGAAGACTCCACGGGTCGCGTCTCCTGCCAAATCTGTCCCCTCGAGCCCGGGCCCACCGACGCAGCATTCCGAGTCGATCGCTTCCTACCCAATCTCTCCCGGGAGGAACGTCTCGGGTTATTCATCCGATTCGGATTGCGGGCGCAGTGGGGATACTCTGAAAGCGAACGGAAGAGCCGGCGTGAAGACGAGGGCGAGGAAAGAGAGCAAAGCGAGGATTTCTAAACCGACGCGGGCAACGGTGCCGATTGGAGGAGGAGTGAGGGGCACGCACGATGGTGTGAGTTCACAGTCGGAAGGCGAGCAGTCGCAAGCGGCCAACGAGACTGCAAAGCAGAGGGGGGACGCCTCGAGCAGAGAGAGGACAGCACAGTTTACGATTAAACCGGCACACATACGGGCTAGAATCAAAAGCCAGCCAGATCCGGAGCAGTTGGAGGGCGACGCTAAATTCAAATCCCAGAGGTTAGTGAAGGACCTGGTCAAAATATATTCTTTGCCAGTGGACGAACAATTGGAGAGCTGGAGCCAAGAAGTCGACGTGGAAGCTCAAGGTGCAGGAGGCGGTAATGGCACGGACGTGACTGAGAGCCAAACGCAATTGCCCACGGACAGCCGAGCGTCACGGGTTAAGGATGAGTCTAAGAGCGCTGGCCAAGCACGTCATTCTTCTTCTTCCTCACTGAATGGAATCAAAGCGTCATTTAATGGCGTGGAACCAAAGGAGATAATGGCAAACATAGGATTCGAGCAATTACCAGAGACGTGGGACACCCAGAGCGGCGGAATAGCCGAGGTACAAGGGACAATTTTGAATAATCACGATGAAGCCGAAGCCATAGAGGCAGATCGGCGAAGCAACTCAGCAGTGCTTCAAGCCCGGGTGTGTGCAGATAAATTAGATTCGTGGGGGACGGCGAGGTCGCCCACGAGGAGCCAACGTAAATCACCGCGCGGGGGACAAATTGGGAGAAGGCACGTCTTGAGCCACGGAGGGGAAGATAGGCCCAGTGGGGAGGAGGAGGCTTTGGAGTCATCTGGCTCGGATTCAGATCGCGGAGAAGTCGGTGGTGCAAATCCATCCGAGCGAAATTCAATCGGCAATCCCCATCGCAATTTGCCTCACGCCACGATGCTTGAAGGCACGGGAACATCCCTGCCACGTTCCGCAAGGAGTGTTCAGGCAAGGCAAAATGTTCACGTTCGGTGCCTTATTGCACCACACGGCCGTAAACATTTCACATAGGCGCTTGCACCGTAGAACTTTGTAGCGGCACGCAATTGAGCGCATTTTATATTTGCTCCCTTAGCGATTGACTTGATGTAAATGAAATACTGTACGTCACCACCCACTCTGATATGCCGCTCTTTCCTGCGTCGCGCATTTAGTTATTGGAAGCGGAAGGAGGCGTGACGGAGGGCCCACAGGACAACTCGACCAAGGCAGCGGCGCAGAACCACCCGCGGAGCCCTCGCGTGCGGCTCGAGCAGGTGATGCCCGTGTGCGGGGGAATCGTTCAGGATCGCAGTCCAGTCCAGCTCGTGGGTGCCGCTGCTGCTGCTGCTGCCGTGGTGTTGAGGTGCCGCGCGCGGTGGCTAGGAGACGTTAACGACCTCGCCTGGTATACAGGAGGTCGTGGGTTCGATCCCGACCCTGACGCCTGCTGCTGCATATTTGGAGTGTACGTGTCTCTCTCATCAGCATCACGGTGGCTCGGAGATATTAACGAACTGCCCACCACAAATGATGGCTCAACGAAGTGGCTTATCGTCAAGTGGAAATTTATAGCAGCCAAATTCTCTGCTTGCGGAGGCCGTTGGAGCTCAGGACCTGAGAGCATCCAACATCTGGCTGCTGTACCATTTTACGTCTTCGTGCTTTTACGTCATTTGTAACAAAATGTTTCTGTCGCTGCTGTTACCGCTACTTACGTGGCTGTCCCCCCCAGTGACTCCCCCCGATCCCCTTAATGCCACCATCGCCTTCAACCCTCCGTGTTACAGTAACTCCCGCCTCTACGGGGTGGTCACAGATTACCCTGCCTGCGTACACCCAATCTCATCAGATCTCGGAAGCTAAGCCGGCATTTTGAGCCAAGATAGGACTCGCACGGGCAATCGCCATGCGCGTAACAGGTGCTATAGGCTGCGATGCGACTCCCTCGTCAGCAGTGCAATAATATACAATGTTGTGTCTGTACTAAGTTCCCAACTTCTTGTGTTGGCCTTGACTAGATCGCACTGACCAGCGTGATGAAGTATCGTTACATAATGTCACTGAACATTCACGCGTGCTAGTGAGAGGTGCGCTGATTTTGTTAGGTATAATATTGCACACTTGACTAGGTATTATCCAATGGTAGCATCTATTTATGATAAACGCCTGACCTTAAAAATGTAATCGTTTGCAATCAAGTCCGAGATTTCCAATCCTTCCGAATCAACGGTGCATCAGAAGGTGGTGAATTTTATGACAAGAGCGTATACACAAATAAATATGCAAGGAAATACTTCGTGAAAACCGCTGCGTGCCTAATCGCTCTTTCCAGTTGCGTTATGAAAAATTGATGACCAAATTAGTGCACCTCTCCACTGGCCCGGTGATTTAGTAACATTACAGACTCTTCCACTAATAATACAATCGGACAGCACTTCCCATGAAGTAACCAGATGGCCATGTGAGAGGCCATCCATAATCATTCTCACTGTGGCCAGTCTTGTCACAATTATACAAAAAAAAACATTACAATGCTGATTGATAAAATGTACACGTGCAACCGTGGATTTTATTTCCCCACTGCAGAGAAGTTCCATTTGTGTGATGTATGAATGGCTTCCTTATCCTGTGAGCCTTCATATCTCTCCATACAAAAGGGATGTCTGCACACAGCTTTGTCCTGGTTTTGATTCATGTCTGCAATTAGGCCGGATTGACCAACATTCAGTGCAGGGCCCTGTTAAATAAGGCTGAGCCCAATCAGCGCTCACATTGCCATGCCTCTTCAGCTGAACCTAATTGATGTCGTTCAACCAAACCTAACCGTGTATATTGCATCTTTGCAAACGAAAGACATGTATAATATAGTTTTTTTTGGGTTAGATCGCGTAAATATAAATGTGTCGTTAAACCCGCCACCACCCGACAAAGCTAATTAGTAGAGTTTTGTTACGTAAACAGGATGTTCCATTTCGTTACTAGTACAGCACACATGTGTGTTGGAGAGCAAATCCACAACATTTATCATCTGAGTGCGACGTTTCGCCAATAATTACAACTAGCTTCATCTGGCAATTGCCAGATTTGTGTAGAAATCCGCATACAAAGTCCTCTGAACTTTTCAATGCTGTTATCTTTTTCATGTATCCAAAATTATTATACACCAATTAAATACAGGGGACATGGCTTTGGATACAAAACAAAAAGTTAGTGAGCAGCATCATTGATGTGCCTATCAGTGATGCCACGGAAAAGATCATTAACGTCTTGTGCAACTCCTTATCCATAAACACATTTTCCGTGCAATCTTTGAAACAAAGGCAGTGATTACCTTTGTGTGCGGAGTGGCCGTGTGTGTGTGTGTCCCTACCCATACGATGTATGATTAACCTGCACATACAGTGCACTTGCCTGGACACCCATGAGGTGGGCTACCAGTTCAGATATGGGCAGTGCGTGTCGGTACTCTGAGAACATATTCCACGTGTACACACCGCAGCCTGCAGGTTCCACTTTCATGTACGCCTACATCGTCAATCGGAATGCAATGATAAACCGCGCATTCCGGCATTCTCTGTAAAAGAAAAAACTCGGCCCATTTTCTGCCTACCTGCCAGGATGGTGCCTTCTTCCTCTTGCCTTCCTCAACTCCCACAATTCCTATCCCCAACAAGAAAGCCAGTGATATATATGTGGCAATAATATCCCTCTCTACACTACACAGAGCCCAGTCGAGAAATTCAAGTAATTCATTTATCATGTCCTCCCTTCGGAAGCCGTCTCCTTCCGCACCGACACATCGCTGCCAGTGATCGTGCAGCCCCTGGCAGCTGCCCTGTGGAAGCCTTCAGCTGAAACGTCTTTCAGTTGCCTCGTCGCATTCGATTTAACGCGCTCGGTGTCTTGACAACGAGATGCTTTCGCAGCGAGTTTCGCGCATCACGTTCCCCGCGCAGGCTGCTGTGACAAGGCGGCGGGAGGTTTTTTTTTTGGAGCGGCGCCCTAATAAAAGAATATCAAATAATCCCACAAACATTTTGACCGGAGCTCGCACGAATTCACGTTTCCCTTCGCCACCACTCACTCCCCGCCGGCTCTGATGCTGACGTGGAAGCAGTAATAAAACTTGACATCCTACATCAGGGGTTCTGAAACTTTTTCAACCGTGCGACCTCCTTTTGCGCGGCCAAAAAACAACAACCACATGGGGCCGCAGCAGTGGGGTTGGGGGAGTGGTGGTAGCACCACCACCACCACCACCTACAACTCACAGAGAGCGAGTGGGTGAGGGGGGTATCACTCTGCAGGCATCATAGCCGTGAGATGTGAGAGGTCTGGACGCAAGTCATTCTGACAAATGATGGAGCTAAATGTTAATTTATTTCGGCAATTAAGCCGACAGGGTACCTATTTATTTAATAATCAATGGACAGGGTCAACAGGAACCCCCCCCCCCCCCCCTCGGGGTGACGACCCACAGTTCGGAATACACCTCGCCCCAACGTAATTGATCTGATTGGTCGGAGCACTCTGATTTGCAAATCACATCGGGACAGATTTCCCTTATCGGGCCGCCCCCCCCCCTCGGCGGTGACCCCACCCCCGCCTCTCTCCATGCACCCTCCCGCCACCCGCCTCCACCCTCATCTGTGCCCGGCCCGGGCAGGTGTGGGTCGGGGGCAGCCTGCCACAGCTGCCACACGTGCAGCCTCGATCTGCTCGATCTGCTCGATCTGTGCGCGCGTCCAGTGAGCCATGCGCTCGCGCAATGTGAGCGGGGATCCTGAGTTAGGGGGTTGCCGACCCCGGCGTACAAAAGCCTCGTCAAATGTCGTGGGAAGAATACACTATTACATTTTAACAGGTAATGCCCACTGCGCTCTGTAGCTCTGTTTCATGAGCGACCTGGTCACAAATGATAGCCCAATTAAGTGGCTTATCACGTGGAAATGTATAGCAACCAAATACCCTAAACGCGTGACGTTGATTCTAAATGTGGAGGGGAAACTCGGAGCACCCGGAGAAAAATCCACGCAACCACAGGGAGAGAGACACGCAAACTCGAACCCCACGACCTCCTATACACCAGGCGGGGTAGAAGGATGTCTAAGGATGTCTAAGAAGGATGTCTAACATCGGAAGAGGGGAGAACTACACGTGAATGCGTTGTACTTAGTCGTGTATGATTATAATGATGATTATTTTGCAACTGACAAACAACGGGACTTTTAGGTGTCCCTGGAAGCCTTACAAGATTTCCCAGGAAGGCGACGTCAAATAAGAGGACCCTGGAAAACCAGAACAGGCGGCAAACCCATTGTCTTACGTGTCAGAATCGGGAATCTTTATTTTGACAGGAGGAATCCGATGAGCTATGAAGCTCTTTTTCGCCGATGTCCGGTATGGGCGCGTCAGCATTGACCCCACGGTGAAGAGGTGGGCTCGCCAACTTAAGCTCCTCCGGGACAAATGACAGCAGAAGGCCATGATGGCCAAAGTGTGTCGATGAGTCTGAACAAAGATCATCCCGGTTTACAGTTGCCTGGTTGTACTGCTGGCCAATTACAATAATTGCCACAATCTCAGCTGTGTTGAGCTTCCGGTCATCGCAAGTCTGCGTGCATAATGTCCCCAAGGGATGATGATGATAATGATGTTATATTAACATGCAAAGCATGCTGGGATTCCCATTATGTTTTTCTCTTCAAGGCACCTCTTTGAATACCATTTGTTTCCAGTTTAGACACACGCATTTGTCGAGGCCTTTGAATTGCGTCCTCAGCCGTGTCTAAAAACACGTCTTAGTTTGACGTTGCAATTGTTAAAACAATTGATCCGTTTATGAGCGCTGTTTTTAAAATAATGATATACTCAATAAAACATTGCACCACTTTATTTCCTAAAATCGACTTCACTCAACAATTGCAGCCATCGACGCTGTCTTAGAGTGTTTGTTGCATTTTGCCCACGGGAGGAAGTCATTGGCAAAGGTGCGGTCGCTCGAACACTCTCCTTGTCGTGAGATCGGGCACGTTTTCAGCAGTGGCGCTGCCGTCAAAGTCGGGCATCCGCGTGTTTCGTGAGCGGAGCGAGAGAATCGATCCTAAAAAAAACCCACAACGTTAAGGCAATCGATAACCCCGATCGAATTCATGACAATGGCGCCACCTGCAGTTTGACCTGCGATAGCGTGGCGAGGAAGGCATTTTCAGAAGTGGACTGTAGTTCAGAGTTATTCGGTAATTACGACAGTTGTAATATAGTTATTAAGTTAACACTTGTCTCTCCAGAATAGTTTATTTTTTTACCAAAACAAAACGTGACGCTTCCTTTGGCAGTACGGCACAAGCACAAATAACAAAAACTCATCGCATTCATCAATAACAATGCCCTAAAGAAGCACAATTACGTAATGGCAAACGTTCCGGGGCAATGCCCCCTCTTCATCACACACACACAGCGAGAGAGAGAGAGAGATGATAAGTGCAGGTTAACCTTCACCGAGCCTTAGCACGTATCTCATGCTCATTCATCGGTGGGTAAAAAAACACCTCGATGACGTTTGGCCACGAGGACATCGACAGCACTTGGTGACAACGACGTTCGGTCCGTTGTGCTGCCACCAGAGTGATTGGCAGCTGAAGGAGAACAAGGCCATGCCGCAGCAGAGGCGGCATCTGCAGGCAACGGAGGCTGCGTGGGAGGCTCAGCGAGCACCGTCCGGGGCGAGCAGACCCAGCACAAGCCACCCCGCGGATGTCCTGCACGCCGAGATCATTCGCCTGAGCGAGAGGGTGGCTGCTCTTGAGGTACGCGCACTTTTTTTCTTTGGTCTTAGAAATTTGCGCATGTTTTCGGTTTGTTACTCTCACGCGAAACTCGTGTTGTTTTGCTTGATGATTCTTGAGCGGAATTAGTTTTGACTGCTGTTTAACTTTTTTTTAGCAGGTAAGGCCCTACTGAGCTACGTAGGCCTTTGTCAGAAGCGACCTGGCCATCACATAGCTCAACGAAGTGGCTTATCAAGTGGAAATGTATAGAAGCCAAATAATTTAAACGTGTATTGAATCTAAATGTGGAGGGAAAAACCGGTAGGACACGGACAAAAATCCACGTGACCATGGGGAGAACGTGCAAACTCCAAATATACAGCAGGCGTCAGGGTCGGGATCGAACTTACGAACTCCTGCATAACAGGCGTGGGAAAGGCCACAAGTGTAATGGAACAATATTGATCTCTGCTCATCTTTTTGGTTCTGACTAAGGAAATCTCACACCCCTGGTGTGGCCAGGAGAGGTTCTAGAGAGAGCTTGGTTTGTGTGGTGTTGCTGCTTGCAAAATTGTATGTTCGTGATTTGGTACCAGGTGACATGGGAAATGTACAGATCCAACATGCTAATCTAAATTTCGATTTAAAGCTTTCGTGACTGCAGGGATTCATCTTCTTGGTTCTTTCGGTAAAGTCACGTAGAATGGAAATAAT
>CM025621.2:2480657-2507643 GCA_014621495.2 Entosphenus tridentatus | reverse complement strand
CCGGTGGGGCAAAGCGGCTGAGGGTGGTTCCAGCCACTCCACCCCCACGCTTGTCGTGCCAGCCGAGGTAGGAGCCCTTACACAGTAACAGCTGACCGCATGGAGTCCATCAGGCTTAACATAAGGCCTTTATCTTAGCGCGTGTGTGTGTGTGAAGAACTTATCGCCATCACTGTCAGGGTAATAATGTTCTGATGTTTGCTATCGGCACGGTTTGCATGGTAGGGGATTGTTGAGGATGCGTTTAGAGTAGTTGGCTGCTATAAATGTCCTCGTGATGGTGATAAGCCACTAAGTTGAGCTGTCATTTGTGGCCAGGTCGCTTCTGGACAAAAAAAAACATGTGGTGGGCCCTTACCTGGTAAAATAAAACAAATTGTTTAGTTTAAAAATAGTTTAATCAAACTCCAGTGCATCTCACTCGCACTCTACAGGATGGTCCAGTTTTTTTGGCCCCCCCCCCCCCCCCCCAATTTAATTCTTGAAAACTTAACGTTTTTTAAAAGTAATGTTTATTTAAAACATAAATTAATGTGCAATGGGAAATAAAAGGTAGGGGTTCATTAATTGGGGGGGGGGGGGGTGTCACAAGACAACTGGATCACCCTGTCCATCCGACTCGGTTAACGCTACCTACCTCGCTAATGCTGCTGTATTGGCTTACTGCAGGAATACAGTAAGCCTTTACATACCAGGTAACGCTTGCATTTAATACATTTCCTGGCCTCTTTGAGTTCTCACCTGGTTAACCAAAATAAAACTAAACGAATTCGTGCTCTCCGATCCATCAAAAGCGTTTCTGCAGTAGGCTGCTCTGAATGAGGAAAGCGAACGACTCCCACTCCAGGACCTGTCACCATGTTCAGCCTAAATCTTTCTGTACGTCCAAGCTCATCAACCGGAATGTTGTTACCGTGTTTGCAAGCGCCCAACCTAGAGTCATAATCCACGTGAATTAGGTTACAAACATAGGAACTGTACGTCATTCTACTGTATGACCCTCTTCTTCCAGACAAAAAAACCCCCCACCTACCCCCATCATCCTCTGTTGAGCTTCTCCCTTCAAGCTCCTGCCAAACCCAATCCCCCCCCACTCATCCATCCACCCACCCACTCATCCACGCGAGACCCATTCAACCTCTCCCACCAAATAAAAACCTGCCTTTCCCGCTCAGTGTGTCTATTCTTATCCTCCGGCTCAAACTCAACCACCACCTCCACCACCTCCCCCCACCTAGTTTTTTGATTACCACACTTTCGTTTGGCAACTGCAAAGGAGAGACCTTGGAACGGCGGCGGTCCTCTTTGTCTGTCGGTGGATTCGCTGCGTCTCGCTCGCTCGCTCGCTGTTCACCTGTCTTATGCTCCTGCGCCTAAGTTCCGTGTTCAGCGATTACAGGTATTGTGTATCACGCGCGTGTGTGTGTCCGCGTGCGTGTTGTTTTTTGTCGTCTTCGCCTCGTTCATAAGTCACGAGCGCCAGGCAGTTTTGTTTTTTTGGAACGCCGAGTCTGCAATTGGGGGGTTTTTTTTGGTCGTACGTTTGTCTCCGGCGTTGAAGACAAAGACGGACGCCAGGTAAGATGGTACAGCCGGCAAAGTGGAGTTGTCAAAATGTAAACCCACGTGAGCAGAGTCTGCCGTGCGTGTACAAGTAGGGGTGCTGGCGTGTCTGTGAGCGTCAGTTCGCGCCAGTGTCAAGGTGCCCGCCAGGAGGGGGGCGGTACAGGAAATTTAGACTCCCAACTCTTCCATCCGTGTGGGATCGAGTGTTGCCCCCTCGCACGAGTTTGTTTTCTCCCCCACATGTAAATGCTCATTTATTGGCTATAAACATCTCTCTTACATGTAGGACTGTAGAGCTTGGGAAATTGTTGGTGCCAGCTCATCGCTCGCACCTCTCAGTCGTTCTATGTCTCTCACTTCGAGAGTGAGAGAACGCTGTGTGCGTTACAAGTTGGAATTGTTTTATTATTATCGCAGGATCGTGAGAGATGGCGGTAGCTTGGAGAGGCTTTTATCCAGCAGTGGCTTGACCTTGGCCGATGATGATGACCTTTAGATTATAAATGTAGAATTCCCTTTTGTTACGGTTTTACCAAATTATAAATGAGCCCTATTGGTGGAAGTTATATATCACAGTGATGCTTTTGGTGGAAATAATTAATGGCTGTCATGTAGTACCCTCTTGTCGAGAATCAGACCAGCAGCCTTACGTCACGATAAACAAAGAATTAGTTTTTTGTCACTTAGACTACGATTTACACATACAGTATTACACATGCAACCACAGAAATATAGATGCTGTGATTATACATACCTGTGACCTTTGTTGACATAATCATTATACTGTATAATAACCAACGAATATGAGCCATGGGAAATTATTGAAGACCTTCAGAAAGAAGGGTGCAAAGTTGGGTTAAAAATTATAATTACGAAACAAGTTAAATCACTAACTCCCCTATTGTTGGAAGGAAATACCTGGAGTCTGAATATTGATTTGATCATGAAAAGCAACATGAATATGCCTAAATATATATTTTGCTATCATTAAATATTTCCATTTTTAACATATGGATCAGAAACATGCGCTAAAAAGTACACAAAGAAGCGTGGAGAGATGCATGCTGAGAATTGCACTCAAAAGATAAATTAGAATCATAGAACAAACACAAAATACATGTAAGGATTTGCTGTGATTTATTTTATTATATACCTACGTGACTTCACCGATAAAAACAAAAGAAAGCTGTCTCTGGTGTGGACCAATCAGTTTCAAGGACAATGCATATATTATCAGAGTATGTTTTTTGTTTGCATTCTGACCACAAGCATTGTGGTTAATGCTGACATGATTCCTTGTAAAAGGTTTCAGTTTGGTGTTTTAACACCTTATCACCTGTTTTGTTGCCAGAAAAAATGGGAAAAACCTATTATCATATTGTGGTACTGGCAAAGGAGATCCCATGATGTACATGTAAGGATATCACACGATGTTGGGTGTAATGAAAAATAAGTGGGCATGAGCAGGGCACGTCACGTGAAGGGAAGATGGCCATTGGATGAGACGTGTGAAAGGATAACAGCCAAAGGAGAGAACATTCCAGAGAGGATAACCACCACAGATATGGAGCGATAGAGATCGGCTCGGGTGGATTACGGCGGCATCGTAACATTGCGAGGGGTGGCAGTGGCGTGGGAAGGCTTATTTTCAGCGTTAGAGTGATCGTGACCGTTGATTTTGTTAGTGATTATAAATGTGCAACTGTCGTGAATAATTGGTCTAGATTGTAGCAATGTTATATTAGGAAAGTCTATGCTTTTAACTTAAACAAATAAACAAACATTTTTGGACCATCTAAAATGTTGGGGGTTGAACTTTTGTATCTTTGATCTTTGTCCTATGAGAGTTTGTATTCAGATGTTTTGAAAGTTTTTGAAATCGAACATGATATCATGTTTTCATCGCTCTTAAACCAAAAATATTTTAATTTGGCCTCCCAAAAATTACAGCCCCTACACAACTATGAGTAAGTCGCCTAAAAAGCTAAAGAGTGTCACATGTATTCAGCCTGTGTTTATTACGAGAAAAATCCCCAAATTGGGGGGGGGAGGTAAATATTATGCACCGTTTTTGTTTTTGAACCTATGACAATTTTTGTATCTGGACTTGTTAAAAAATGTGACGCTAAATCCAATTTGAAAAGTGAGTGAAGCTCGCAACCAGTTACCAGTTTGAGTCCGTCGTTATCAGAACCAATATTGAGGGCGCATCAGGATGTGTACAGCCATTCTTCGTGTATTTAAAGACAAGACGCACACTAAACTAAACTTTTTTTATTTTCCCAGGTAGGGCCCACTGAGCTGTGTAGCTCTTTTTCAGAAGTGACCTGGCCACAAATGATAGCGCAACGAAGTGGTTTATCAGCCACATACTCTAAACACATGTTGATTCTAAATGTGGAGGGGGGAAATGGAGAGACAAGCAAACTACAAATATACAACAGGCGTCAGGGTCGGGATCGAACCCACGACCTACTGTATACCAGGCGAGGTAGTTAACATCTCCTAGCCACCGTGATGATGATGAAAAACGCAAACTCCAAGTTTACAGCAGGCGTCAGGATCGTGCCGACGACCTCCTGTATACCAGGCGAGGTAGTTAACATCGGGCCACCATGATATATGGACAGAAGGTGCTGCAGTCCGTTATAAGCACCCTTGAGAGAATAAGTCCCGTACAGTTCTGCCCGTTAATCACTTTGCACGGCAGTGCCGTGACAGTGAGCTGTATTGTGCAGTGTGTTACGTGATAACCCGCATTAATAAGAGATGCTAGCAAATGTGAAAGAGGGCATTTCAACAGGTGCTCAGATCGTGAACATAATACCTTATACTGCACAGTAAATCCTAGACTGCAATTTCACCTGGCAAGATCAAAGCATGCACTTGTCACCTTGTAAGGGGCAGTGCTTGCTACCTTGTTAACAAGCAGTCACATCAATTGCTGTACTGTACTCTTCTGCAACTTCTATGCTCCACACCTTGCTTAACTCCCACTGACCAGCATGGCGATGTCTCGTCACATGCCCCCTACTCTCTGCATGGGCATGGCAAAGGGGGAAACTGATCTGTTAGTGGATGGAGTAATGGGCTGATCATGTACTTTATATGTGTGTGTGTAGAGATATTCTCTAGAATATGTCAGGTATGCTGACGTTCAAATGCGTTCTGATTGCATTTTCTCGGGTAGTTTTGGTAGTACAGAGACAGTCGTGGAAAGTCCACATTCCTATGGCAGGGACTAGAGGCTATTTATTTTGTTGTAGGACGATGTTGATTGACGATTGACGACTTTTGCCAGATGATAACCCATTGGGACTCCAGGAGGGGGGGGGGGGGTGTCTCTTTCGCGACGGTCACTTGGGTCAACACGAGGGCTGAACGATTTGGGGAAAATATCTAATTGCGATTTTTCTGACAGATATTACGATTGCCATTTGATTTGCGATTACATTTTTTAAAAGTTACACTTCAGTTCAATATTCACTGTGTAATAGATTTAAAACATGTGGTGATACCATCAAAATATGAACTGCTCTATATATTCAAATGCAAAGATGAGAACTTAAACGATATGAATTTCTTCCAACATGTATTTATTTCAACAATTTAATTGAAATAGAACAATTAAACATATAACAATTGTTAAGTTAAATAAAGTTATCATAATCATAAATAAAACAATTCCAATAAGAAAGTAATAGGACTTTTCAAATCGCAAAAAATCGCAGCCTTTACGATTTGCTAATGGCATTGTTTCAAATGACGATTTCGATTTGAAATCGATTCATCGTTCAGCCCCAGTCAACAAGTGGCCGTAGCGGAACGAAGGGGGGCTGAGAGTTGACCATCTCCAGGGTTTGAACCCGTACGTTTTTAAATCCTTTATATTAAGTTCACTTGCTTGCTTGCTTGCGCGCTTACGACCGTGCAAATCTTTTAGTCGTTTTTTAACCCACTTCGCGTGATCCAATCGAGCTGACATTTTGCACACAGACTCGTTGTGTGTGACAATTTATTTTCGTGAAAATTTTTTTCCAAAATTTTACACTTTTTAGGCAATTTTTTTTATATTTAATTACCAATTGCTTAATGGTGGCAGGCAATCATCTGACCCATAGGTGGCAGCCATCTCAAGCCAGAGGACGAGAGGACTCTAGCCGCCACGCATATAAAGGATTTATAGTGAAAAACTTAGTTTTTACGGGATAATTTTATTTGTTGTTGTTGCTGGCGGGGGCAGTGTTTGGTAAAAAGGTGCTTCCAGCTACGAATGGTTCCCAGCTGCGATTGTGCCCACGGGCAGCAGAACGACGCGACCAGGGACAACTGCGGAATCCTGCAGCGGGGAATGCAGTACGCCCTGTACTGTACGCTCGTAGAGCCAAGTGATTGCGAGACCTCCGCTTCGTCCGCTGTGTACTTATTGTTTGGTGCTTTGTCGATGATGTGATCATCATTTGCATGCTTGACTTGCGTACTCGGTGTTGCATCAGCTGCGTACACTTTTGTAAAGCTAATAATGTCCGTGACCACAAGCAATAACTTGTGAGGTGTCTTTAACTGAAGCATGTGGATTTTGTTTCTTTTACCAACACATGAGTCAGGGTTAATAAAAAAAAAATTTGCACTAATTCTAATTTAGACAGTACGGATTGTGGTTTTACATTTACCTTCATTTTCCTGTCGGGAATCAAACCCAGGCCCTTCTCGCTGTGAGGCACGAGTGTTACCCACTTGTGCACACCCCACCACCCTCAGTGCTAGCTAATCCAAGACGAACCCGACTTGGAAGGTCACCGAGGCAGTAATTGCTTCACTATTAACGCTGCTTTCCATCGCTAATGCCCGCTGAAGGTATTTGTCGTGACGGTTGCGAGCCTCGAACTGTGCGTTCGCACGGGATTACTGCTGCACATTGACCTCCAGCACGATTAACGGGATCCCAGTTTTCCGAGAGGCTACATGATTTGGGTGCATCCAAGACACTCTAAAAAAAAAGAAACCGTCAGACCAGTCCACACCTATCTGGGAAACTTTTGAAATCCCATGGCGATTCATCCGCCTGGTTGGGAAAGAGTTCGGGGGTTGTACGTGGACGTCCCTTTTGTCAACCCACCGCTGGATGAGGGCCTTACCATGCCGCGCAAGTAATTGGGGTAATTTTGTCCATACTTCACCACACCGGTCAGCCTTGGTTTCTGAAGCTGCGGAGCATAGACCTGGGAGCATAGAAGAATGGTTTAACGATGGATTTTCCTGCACTACCTATGCCGACGACTGCCCCATAATCACAGAGCCACCTGTTTGTTCCAGGTGTTCACCTAACCAGGCACTTTCCAGGCTCAACCTGCTTAGCTTGTAACACAGTGCATTTGTGGATGTACACCACTGCATGGTGCGGTGTGCCGGCTCCTAATAAGGATAACAACTCGAACCTCGTGATACCTCGGGGCTCTCGGCAAGCTGCTAGTTTTACCGATGTCCGTTTGTTTCAAAGCTGTACACACTGGCGACTATTAGAAAACGTACAAAAAAAATGTACGTGGAAATTCAGTTATAATAATTTTTAGTGGCCAGGAGAGAAGAAAAAACTGTTACTGCTGGGACTAAAAGGTTGAACTGGGTTGTTTGTGATGCGGACATTTATTGTTGGCGTTCTGATACAACAACAGGAAATAACAACAACAACAAAAACGTCAGTTGCCAGTGAGGATATGAAACGTAGTTGCTAATGGTCTATTTTTCACACTGAACAAATGTGGGCCATACTTCCACATTAGCTGGGGGGCAGGGACCTCAGTGCAAGGCTCCCTTGTGTCCAGAATTGTCCGTCCCTCCCAATCTTTCTGCAGAATCAGATACGCCCCCCCGCCCCTCTGCCCCACCCCCATGATAATTGGACGTGAGAACAATGCCGAACAAGGCCAACGTTGTTTGGACGTGAAATCCAATAACCTTTTGACATTACAGATTCCCAGGACTATTCGTCGGAAGAGACCTCCGGTTGTGTGGCAGTGCCCCGTAAATGACAACTTCATTTTTTTTTCGATTTAAAGCTTTCATGACTGCATTCAGACGCTGTCGCCTCGACAGACCTGGTTTTCACCTGATGACGGCTACTTGCGTTGTGGCCGAAACGTCGTGAGAATTATTTTATTATGTTTTATTTTTATTATTTTATTACTTCCCTTCTACGTGACTTTACCGAAAGAACCAAGAAGACAAATTCATTTTTATTCGAGGAGTGCAGAAGCAACGTGCGCTTGCTGAAACGTCCCGCAAGATAGCCGGGTGCTTGCACGTGTCATCTGCAATCGCTCGTTGCATTGTTTTGTCTTTAAATGCCTTCCCCCCCTCTCCGCACCCTGTCCACCTCCTCCAAGCTAGGCTCAGTCCTCATTCGCCCGAGCAACGTTGCTGTGTCGAGCACATCTTTTGCAAGCGCCGTTGGAGCAGAGGGATTAATGCACGTTAATAAATAAAACGGGGTTTTATTAAAATTTTAACAAAGAGAATGTTATACTCAATCAACTTAAGCGGCGTTTGTGGTCTATTACAGTAACCAGATTATTAGACATGCAACGATGCATTGGATAATTGATTAAAATTGATCTTCATAATACGCGCAATCGTATTTTGTAATAATTAAATATATTTTTTATTCATGTCTGATGCAATAGGTTCGCATTACCTCTGTAATCACTACAGGCACTAATCACCTCAGTATTCATTTTAAAAATATACATAAATATTCATGAACCGGATTGAGACCAAGTCATTGAATCAGGAAGGGGTGAATCATTCCATGCCCACCGGTTATGAGGCAAGAGCTGTCCACCTACGCTGGGTTACCGGGCTGTGTCGATTTATCATCCTACATCCTGCTGATGAGACCGAGGTGAAGTTGAAAACTGTTCCAACAAGTACCACAGAAATCGCATCGATCTGTGAGCGCCCGTTGTCGGATGAATTCGGTGTTATTAAAATTCACCGATTTACGTACACCCCATATTTGAAATATACCATATACACACAAAGACAAAGGTCTCCCATATAGCCTATAATAGACGTTGGAGCAGCTGCTGTTAGCGAGCACCTATGAAGGCCGGCACGGCACACAAGGGGGTGGGTGGACAGCACCACGCCTGGCCGCCTTTGTCTTCCCAGTGGTGATGTTTACACACCACACCAGGAACTCGTTTGAGACTGAGTCGACCAAGCAAAGGCCCAAGACCGGTTCAGATAATCGTCACTGGTGTTGCGCGTGAGCGGCGATTCGAACTCTGGTCCCTGGGTTCACAGCGCAGCGCGCTAACCGCTACACCGCCGCTCACCACACACACACTCGCAAATATTGGACACAGTTGGCTCGCATTAACGTTGACCGCTCGTCTGGCGTCGGCGCGTCTGTGCGGTGCGAAGGGAGCGCTGGAGCGGCTGTCTGAGGGCCGCCTCGGCGTGGAGGGGCGTCTCCGCGACGCCGAGCGGGTCGCCGCCACGCTGCGGCGGGACAAGGAGGAGCTGGAGCAGCGGGGGCGCCAGCAACAGCACACCATCGAGCGCCTGCACCGCGAGGTGGGCAGCCGTGCCGGCGAGAGACATAGCTGGGAGTCGCCAGCGGGGCGGGGGCCCTGAACGCGGGGCCCTGAACGCATTCCTATGCACATTCGCGTTTGCGGCGCTTAACCGGGTGAATCTCGTACAGTGACGTAACGGTCACTGTATCACGCAAACTTTCGGATGCGCTTCTGCGGCCCTCTGGAACGCTCTTCCTTCCGATATTAGGAAGCCACTGGAGCTACGCACTTTTAAGTAATCTAGATTGAAGAACTAATTTATTTAAAACTGCTTTCTGTGTTTAGTTGTTTGTCCTTCCGCCGCACCTGTGATTGCACGGTTGGTTACGTACGGTGCGAAAGAAGTTCAACATGCATACGTAAAGGTCGTGACCGCTCGCACGACTATCTGAGGTGGAGATGGACAACGTAAATAGACACGCGTCACTTTATTATACCAGACAAGGCCCACTGAGCTATACAGCTCTTTTTCAGAAGCAACCTGGCCACAAATGATAGCTCAACAAAATGGATTATCACGTGGAAATTCTTAGCAGCCAAATACTCTACTAGCAGGCCTTACAGTGACATAATGGAAACATTACCCTTACCTCAACAAACATCCATCTTTCTACATAATAGTTTACCTCAATACTTCCATAATGGTTTACAGAGTCGATCAAAAATCAGTTTTCTTGACGCATCAATCAACCTCTTGATCTGCTTCTCACAATCTCCGGCATTCTGCCTCCCGACACTTTTGATAAAGAAGTACACACAGGAAGGCCTACGGTTAAGGCCTCGGTGTCCAGCTCCAGTCTGCAGACTACAATGGCAGACTCAGGGCCCTTATGCATAACCCACATCTTTCAGGTGCTCGTGGCAGATTAGGTATTCTATTGACTTCTATCTTATTAACTTCACCATATCTACGGTTTGACCACGTACAGACAGTTTGTCAATCCACTGCTGAATGAGGACCTCCCCATGCCATACTGTGCGTGTGTTTATATAAGGGAGGAGTGGTAGCGAAGCGGTCAGCGCACCGCGCTACGAACCAGACATTGTGGGCGGTTCACATCCTGACCACGGCGAGCATCGGTGGCGAATATCAGAACAAGTTCAAGTTCATTTATTAGGTATAGCCCTGTGAGCCATTCGGGTCTTGAATCGGGTGCAACCGCAACAAACAAAAAACTAAAACATGAACAAGAAAACATCTTAAAGTGACTATGTGACTATGTGCAAACAGAAAATCCAAGAAAAGATGGCAAAATATTGCAGAAAAAGCACCGCACACCAACGCTGTGTGCAAAAATCCCAGTGGGATGCAAGTCAAACAACAACAATAACCACAAGACAACTTAGATTAAGGACATCAGTCTAACGCCGTACTACAACAAACAAACATGGCCAAACCAAAAAACTTTTCGAAATCACCAAAATAAAGCCATAAAAGCAATGAAACAGTGATCATAGGAACTGTGATCGAATTTTCACAATAAACGACATAAACAACATGTACCACCAAACCCTGCAGCCATAGCTGGCTGCATGAGTCACTCCACAACAGCAGGAACAGATTCCTGGGTCTCCCCTAGGTAAATTCGACCTTAAGTAAGTCCCTGGTGCAGTGTGTAAACATTGGCACTGCGGAGGCAAAGGCAGTTGGGCATATTGTTGGCCACACTCGCCCTCTCATGGTGCTCGCAGACCGCACGTGCCCCAGCAGCCAGTGCAGGCTACGGCGTCATGATATCTGTGCTTGCGCGTGTGCGTGCTTGTAAGCGCGAGCACGTGCGTGTGTGTAACACGTGGTTCCTGCTGGCGGCGGTGGCGGCGGTGCGTAGCTGCAGGCAGCGCGGCAGGAGGTGTCTCGAGCCTCGGGCTCGGCGGAGCTCGCAGAGTCGCGCGGCGCGAGCGGGGACGGGCCCGGGTCAGAGATGGAGCGAGCGCTGCAGCAAAAATCCAGGCTCCAGGAGATGGTGAGTGTGCACCACTAAGTGCGCGCGTGGAGGGGAGTGCACCGAGAGCACGTGCCAGTGCCAGGGCTTCGGCCTGTTTGGCCGCTTTGGTCCGCGATTGGTGGCGGCGCTGAGTTTTCTAGATTGAAAACTCATTTCTTTAGAACTGCTTTTTGTGTTCAGTTTGTTGTCCTTCCCCACCACACCTCCGATTAGCATGATTGTCTACGTACGGTACGAAAGATGTTCAACGTACACACAACTGCTGGGCCGGGAGATCAGACCGGCGACCTCCGGATTGCAAGTCAAGTGTGCCAATCATTTACACCGCGGCAGCGTCCCTGCGTTTGTAAAATCATCGATTTTTATATCCGCTGCTGAATGGGGGCCTCCTCATCTTTTTGTGTGACAATGGGGTTATTTTATCAGGCAAGCGAACCAGGGGCAAAGTCCCCTCCCGCCCCCAGAGAACTACAGGAATGAGCGGGAGGGAAACGTCGATTGCGACGGCATCGCCTGCGTTCGTATCTCCTGAACCCTTTAGTTGTAACGTTGTGTGGGGTGGGGGGGCTGTCCGGTGGGTCCAGGTGGAGAACCTCACCGTGGAGTTGGAGGACCAGACGGCCGAGCGGGAGACGCTGGCGCTGCAGACTCGCCGGCTGGAGCGGCGCGTCGGGGAGCTGGAGGCTGAGCTGGAAACCGCCATGGCGGAGCGTGACGGCGCGTTCAAGCAGCACAAGCAGCTGGAGGTGAGCCGCTCCTGGACGTGACCCGCCGCCGAGTGAGCGGCCGCTGGGGGCGAGCGGCCCCGGGAGCCTCTCTCCGTTCCCCGTGTTGTTATTGTTGTTGTTCATCTTCATTGTTGTTGTTGTTACCGTTATCACCGCCTCGCAGGGTTTCGCGGTCGCGCAGTGCAACGCCCTCCGAGGCGTTTTTGGGGTTGTGTCGCGTGTTGTTCGGTCGGCATGGTGTCCGACGTTCCGGTCCACGTGCTGGGCAGCTTCTTCAGGAGCTGAGCTGAGCAGCTCGTGTTCTCCCTCTCGTGCCGAACAACACACGGCGCTACCTGAAACCGGAGCGCTTCTTTGATTGTTCACTTTTTCATTCCATCCGCTTAACATTCTTTTTGTGTGTTTTGCACGGTTGATACAGTGAGCAGCGTGCAATATTATATATACAAAAAAGATTACGTGCCAACCCTACTAATAATGATTGTAATTTACAGCCTTTTGTCAGTCCACTGCTGGATCAAGGCCTCTCCCCATACCTTATCAGCCATGGGTTGTTTTTTTGTCATATTTCACCACGCTGGTTGGGGAATGGCGGGCCCAGTTCATGTATCACTCGCCACTGATGTTAGCCGTGGCTACGAATCAAACTCGAGCCACCAGGTTGGATAGCGCAGTGTGCGGCTTACTGTAGCACTGTCTCTACCCCCACCTCTCAACCCTCCGAATGTCTGATACCAATTTGACTTACAATGTTGGCACACAATGACCCGCCCTTGTGAGTGATGCTAATGGGATTGATTGGATCGACAAGTAGAGTAAACAGATGGGAACATTGCGCCCACACTGAAGGCACACGTGTTTGTTGTTGTTCCCGGAGCACATTATCATCGGGGTGTTGATGCTATAGGGTGGCTTTCGGGTCGGCGTGCGGTTGCTTGAAAGTCATCCGTGCACTGAGAAACAACGCGTTGCTATAATGTTTCAGTCGCCCAAAGTAGTTCGATCAAAATGTTTTTTTTTTATTCTTCTTCTTCGTATGAACTGGGATCGGCGTTCGACTCGAGGGCTCTCACATTGCCTCCTGCCTAATTGCCGATGCAACGTGCACCAAATAGTTGAAACGGAACGCTCACAGTTCACAGCCCCTTGTCAGTGCGCTGCAGAATGAAGGTCCCTTCGACTCACCGTCGGTCATGAGGCTTGTTCGGCCATACCTCGCCACACTCGTACGGCTGGGTGGGTGAAGATGGTTGCCCAAGAGCAATGCAGATGTCACTGGCCGCTGGATGTTAGCCTTAGGCGGGAATCGAACTCTCGAACGCCGTGTTCATTAATCCGCGCGCTAACCACCGTACCAGCGCTCTGTGCTGAACAAATCGTTGCCGAGACGCACATGCAGAAATCCTGGTGCAGATTCGGCAACGCAGCACCCACGCGTGGCGCGAGTTGATTTTTTTATATCCCGTGAGACAACGTTTGCTCGCACGTTGTGCAACGGATTTTTGACACCCGAAGATCGCATCGCTCGGCGCTGAAACAGAAGGGCGCGTGAGGCGCGCATTTTTTGTGGCACGCGATAGCCGCGTGCATCACCTTCGACGGAGGAGGTGTCAAAATGTAATTTCGCGGATTGCACTGGGCAGTTGTATAGAGGCGGTTGTCATGAGGTGGTCATCCCTGGTCAGTCCACTGCTGGAAAAAGGAAAAATATATTTTTGGCAACGTTTCGGGCAATGGGCCTTCTTCATGGCACATTCCATTTTATGTGCTATGAAGGAGGGCCCTAGGCTTCTCCCTGCACTGACCAGTGTGGGGAATTAAAATAAACCCCGTGACCCACACACACGATCGAGCAGTGGACCGACAAAAGGGTTGCGTATTTGCTACAATGATGCTCCTTTTGCAGTTACGTGAACATTTTGGTCCCTCGGCTGTGAAGGGCCCCTGCCACAGACATGTAGAATTTCCACCACGACTGGCTCAGGGCTTTAAACAGACATTAGCAACATCCCTCGATTGATCGCACGGAGCAACGGTGTCTTTTCACGTCGAAATCTTAGACTGAAGCGGAAAAGTGTGTTGTTAACCCAGTGTTCTACATAAAAACAAAAGCATTCTGCATTTTTATTGCGCTTTTAAGAACGACTCTGCTCTTGACAGGATCGCAACAAGGAGCTGGAGATGGAGTATGCCGAGCAGTGTGAGAACCTGGACCTCATGATGAAAAAGGTGAATCGCCTTCGTGAACAGGTAACTCGCCACGGCGCTTCACCAGTGCCGACACACGTGCACACACACACACACAGAGGGGAAACCACTGCACTGCATCGCCAACGGTGACCGAATTGTCTTTGCTGGTCAACGAGAAGAGTCCGTTGCACAGTCAAGATCATAGAGCTACATGGGCTCGCATCGTGGTGCACGGTTATAGTCGATCGGCAGGTCACGCGTGCGGCGGGGTAAAGTTGTGAGCACTGCCGCCTCTTCCGAGAAGTCTGGACAACGTGCAAGAGGAGGCCCGAACACCCGTGACTTAGTGGAACGACCTCTTGAGGGTTCTGTGGGCAAGCGATTCCAAGCCCGCACTGTTACCTGTCAGAGTGCATGCCTGTGTCTGTAGCGCCACAGTGGCGAGATGTTAATTACCTCGCCTGGTATACAGAAGGTCGAAGTTTGTATGTTCTCCCCGTGGACGCGTGAATTTTTCTCCGGGTCCTCCGGCTTTTTCCTCCAAATTTAGAAACATGCGTCAAAATTATTTCGATTATTTAGCAACATGCTTTTTGAGTATTTGGCTGCAATTAAATTCCACATGACAAGCCACTTTGTTGTGCTAGCATTTGTTGCCAGATCGCTTCTGAAAAAGAATTACATAGCTCAGTGGGTCTTACGTGGAAAAATAAAATAAAAATTGTTTAGTTTAGGTATCATGCTTGCATGCCTATAGACCAACAACTTGGACGTGGTGGTATTGATGGATTGCACAGAGCTCTCAGGCTTACAAGAGACACCCACTGTAATATTAGCTGCGTGAAGGTTTAGCGTTATCACCCTGCGTCAGTGAGCATTCCCTCACGCACTTCAGTTTCATCTTGCTTACAAAAACACTCGAAATTCCCCAAGGTGTTGAGACTCTTGAGCACAAAGAGAGTCACAAGCCTCCTGAGTCTCCTGCGTATGGATCATTTCAAAAACGGGTTGGATCTCCCGCAGCCAGATCTTTTCTGGACCACACATCGATCCATAACTCTCTCACGTGCAGCCAACTCCGTAGTGTCTTATAGCTCGCTCGGTACTGTCCTATAGCAGGGCCCAAAGACATTAATGTAATTTTTAGCGGTCGTTTTCATGAAAAAGACGACCCCTTGTGTTGCGATCGAAACGTCGTAGTTTTTTGTTATTTTCTTTGAACTTATCTTCGTGAAAGACCCAAAAATATGAATTCCTGCAGTCACGAAAGCTTTAAGTCAAGATTCGTGAGGAAATTGTTTCCCTTCCCCTGCACCTCCGATTAGCGTGGTTGGCTACGTGCAGAGCGAAAGAAGTTTCAACGTACATACGTGCATAAAGCCCAGTGAGTGTAAAGCGTTAACAGTGAAGTCTGGCTCACGCTAAGCAAGGCTTTAACAGCTGCTGTTGTCAATCATCAATCAATCTAACATTTATAATGCGTCATTATCAGCAATAAGCTGCGACGGAAGCGTGGATGGCACGGAAGAAAATTTTACTGAATTAAACTCAGGCAGCCCAATGTAACATGGCATTTATAACAACCAATTACCGCTCACGAGAAATAGCCCAAAGCATTCGTGTTGGGATCATCGCTTATGCCTGTGTAATGCTTAATGTTCATCATCACGTAAACCCCGTGAGAATTAGCGGTCATGTTTATGAGTCAAATATATTCCGGAATGTTTTTCTTTGACTTATTGTAATTAAAATAAGCTATCATTAAAATCGGTGAATATGACAGTGGGGTCATTTAAAAATACAACGATGTAGTATGCCGATGGCCATTTTTATAAGGTTTAAAAATGTCAAATAAAAAACGTGGGGAATGATCTGTAGAGCCTAAGAAGCACTGAACCGATGTACAAAGTTGTTAGAACACTGACGGATGATCACTTTATATTAGATTCAATCTCGTTAAACTAAGCATCCGCATCTGAAATCTGTTAAATTAAAATAAATAACCCCCCCCCCTCCCCGCCATGGTAGCTAGAATAAAATTTATTTTTTTAACTGCACATTTTGTAACTTTACAACCCACTGAGCAATTTACACATGTATCTTACTTGCAGAGAGTGCCATCGTTCTTAGAGTTGTGTGTGGGTTTTATCCAAAGTACAACTTAAAAAATAATTATCCATATCTTTTAAACAAGAAGGTTATATTATCAAACCAGATGTTCACACTTTGCACTTCCTAATGAGGCACAATTGAAAGTGTTAACCGTATTAATTTGGCTTTTTCGTGATGAAGCGGTTATTTTTCATGTGTTGTTTTCGCTATTTACCACGCTTGCTTGAGGTTACCGTCGGCATTTCAAGTTGTCGCGCTCATAATCATCGTGAACAATATGGTCATCCATAATCCAGGCCCACTGCTGGTTGAAGGCCTGCCCAAGCCACCACCGTCTCTCGTGGCCTTCCGACGCAACAATCCAACTAGCAGATACAACACGAGCTCCTCCGATTAGCGCGGTTCGCTACGTACGGTGCGAAAGAAGTTCAACCTCCATACATGTGTACATACGTGCGAGCTGATTCCATTGCTCCCATCGCTACGGTGATTGTGCTCTCGGGCGTGTGTTCACTTTTGGCTGCCACTCCATTACTTGAGCAAACCTGTCCTAGCCAAGCCCACTCGCTTTTGATAACATTCAATATGGTCAACACGTAGATTAGATTTTAATCAGAGTCAGAAGCTTCATCAGAATATGTATTTATATTGGAGGAATCCGATGCTCTTTTTCACGGATGTCCAGCAGCGGCGAGTCAGAACGTGACAACAACAAACAGTGCAAAAACACGATTAGAAGTTCAAAGTATATAAAAAATATCTACAAATGAAAGTAAACTATTTTTGTCTGACCAGGTAAAGCCCACTGAGCTATTAGCTTCTTTTTCAGAAGCGACCTGACCACAAATGATAGCTCAACGAAGTGGTTTATCATGTGGAAATTATAGCAGCAAATCATCGAAATAATTTTGACGCATGTTTCTAAATTTGGAGGGAAAAACCGGAGGACCTGGGTAAGAAAATCCATGCGACCACGGGGAGAACATGCAAACTCCAAATATACAGGCGTCTGGGTCGGGATCGAACCCATGACCTCCTCCATACCAGGCGAGGTAGTTAACATCTGGCCACCCCGGGACCCCACACACATTCTGCCCAGCGAATCGAGACCAAAAAGTCTACACATGAATTGGCAAGAATGAGATTTCCAGAAAGCCAAAATGTGTACTGCACACATGAATTGGGCTGCACAAAGTTCAAAAGTTCAAATTCCAGCCATAGTCCATAATGCAGCAGGGGTGAGTGAAAACGGTCAACCCACCTGGTTAGGCAGCACCACCTGGTGGGAATCCAACGGTGAGTGTCCTTGCAGGCAAAAGATCCTCGCCACGTTTAATTGTAATTTAGTTTTAAATCGGGTCCTTCGTGCCAATTGCATCTCACAACGCTGTACCAATAATTATATGGGTTGGCCACATACGGTGCGAAAGAAGTTCAACATACGTACTTACATATGGATAATCACAATTTATGTATGCATGCATGTCGAAAATCTCTCGCGCTTTACATCGCCAATTGGCTAAATCATATCCAAAAGTTATCACAGCAGAGGTACTGAAAATCACGCCTGGCAAAAAAGGTCCAGCTATCAGCTCCCCACACCACCAAGAGCCATCAGTCCACCAAGTGATATCACAGAATAATAACATAATATTTACACGATTGGTTCAGAAACTGTTAGCAGTGACCGGAAATCAAATCCAGGTCACTGGATTCAGAATGCAGTGCACGGTGGCGAGATGTTAACTACCTCGCTTGATATACAGGAGGTCGTGGGTTCGATCCTGACCCTGACGCCTGCTGCTGTATATTTGGAGTTTGCGTGTCTCTCCCTCTCTCTCATCATCATCACGGTGGCTAGGAGATGTTAACTACCTCGCCTGATATACCGGAGGTCGTGGGTTCGATCCTGACCCTGACACCTGCTGCTGTATATTTGGAGTTTGCGTGTTCTTCCTCCAGGTCTCCCAGTTTTTCCCTCCACATTCAGAAACATGCGTTTAGGGTATTTGGCTGCTATACATTTCCACATGATAAGCTACTTCGTTGAGCTATCATTTGTAGCCAGGTCGCTTCTGAAGAGCGCTACATAGCTCGGTGGGCCTAAGCTGGTAAAATAAAATCAGTTTAGTTTTAGTTTAAATTACTACGCCAGCCCACCACCATATAGATACATGCATTATGAGTAGCATTGTTCTAGCTTTTATGTTTTATTTAATCATTCATCACTCTTGCAGTGTTTGTGGTTCCAATTATCTTGAGTGAACAATAATGTAAAGTTATTCACGTCATAATTTTTTATCGCAAGGTTGACTTTTAGGGAGCGTAAACATTTATATTTCTCGGCAGCGCGTAACTATTATTGCGGGATTATTTTTTGTCTTGTGCATGCTACATTACTACTGCTATTAAATTATAATTATCATAAATAATTTAAGCCAAATGTGACCCCGGTGGATAGCATTAAAGTATTACTGTTTTTTTTAATGCTTTAAAACCTTTCACGTGACATCTCCATGCAGCTGTACACAACTCACCTCCTATTGAGGCGAACTATTCATTGAATCATGGGAAGGGATGGACAGCGGGTAACGAACTTGCCTGGCTGTTGTCTAAAGCGCCACCGCTCTCCGATGTGGTTTTAGGCTGTCCTACGTGTTGATGTCCAACATTTTTCTGGCTGAAAAACCTACACAGTAGCCAAAACACTATATCTCAACCCACCCAAAATTCTCGTAATTAACAATAATTTGCAAATTAGACCGCACGCAACTGACAGTTGCTAATGGCGTGAGGCTATACCGTTGGGGGTGGTGGGGGGGGTTTGCTGAAAACTTCCGAGGGAAAGGGAAGCACCTGGTCTACAGCTCACCTGTGGTCGTGTCTAATGAGGTGCCCATTTCCTGCGCCGGTGTGGGCGAGCAGAAGGACGAGCTGCGTGCGGAGCTGGAGCAGAAGTGCGTGGACATTGAAAGCCTGAAGAACGACAACGCGGCGCTGGAGAGACAGGTGACTTGTCCCGCTCAGCCGATGCCTCCAGACACACGTCTAGCCGTGGAGAGATCGCTGCAGAGCATTGCGTTCTCTCTAAACCTACCCTAACCTTAACCCGAACTCTCTAAACCTACCCTAACCTTAACCCGAACTCTTTAAACCTACCCTAACCTTAACCCGAACTCTCTAAACCTACCCTAACCTTAACCCGAACTTTGACCTGCTCCCATTGTTTGATGGTTTGACTAACCGTCGAAAAAAAAGACAGTCGCTGTATCGCGCGCTTTCAGATGCACTTTTTCGGCCGTCTGGAACGCCCTTCCTTCTGATATTAGGAAGCCACTGGATTTCTGCACTTTTAAATCTAGATTGAAAACGTATTTATTTTAGAACTGCTTTTTGTGTTTAGTTTGTTATCCTTCTCCCGCACCTCCGCTTAGCACGGTTGGCTACGTACGGTGCGAAAGAAGTTCAACCTACATACATAAGCATAACAATAACCATAGGGAAATCACTAAAAGCTTCCTAAATCTATCACAACTATTAACAATAAACCTACCGTAACTCGAATCGTAGCTCTAACCCTCGCCCATAACTCTAAACAGGTGGTGAGATAGCTGCACAGCACTGCAAGTCTCCTAAGTCTACTGCAACTCTCACGACAAACCTACCGTAACCCAAACCAGAACTCGAACCGGAGCTCTAAACCTACCCGGCTCCACAACTCTAAACATAATACACGCATGTGGCTCCGGGCCAGTACTACAACTTGGCGGACACTCGGAGGGTTGTACTTAGCAGACATTATTAATGAATAAGGATTAAATAATGTATTCATAATGTATGATTTTATGTGCGTATGCATAGTTGATTTAGATAAAAAAATATATAATCTCCGTGCATTGTGAGTTTGTGTGCGTGCGTGCGCGCGCGCGCGTGTGATATACACAAGCTTTCACAGGTGCTACTCGCTAACAGCACTTGCCCCAAGAGCCTGTTAAAGGCTACACGAGGGATCTCTGTCTTTTTGATACACGAGCACTTTTGTGTGCTGGTTTTCCAGTAAGAGGGGGTCAAGTGGAGTTGAGTTACGCTGCATTGTGAGGTTCCCACCACCTAGGTTCAATTCCTGGCCGTGCACATCGCTGGCAGTCCATGTCCGAGCCAGTGCCGTGTATGTTTACAAAGGTTAAAATTAAAAGTAGTCGTGGTGTTTGTAGTGTTTTCATCTCCGTTGGCAGGCCTGAGCCAGTGGTGGAAATTCCAGAGTCTCTCCGCGAGAGACAGCCAATTGTTGAATCGCACATCAATACATTGTGCCTCAGAAATCGAGATGTGTAAGTAGGTCTTACTGGATAAGACTTTCTAATATTTTAAATATGCAACCGACGTAGTTCGTACTTTGAATGGCAGTCGGCGTGTAACGTGCACATGCCGTCAATTGTGTCAGTGCACTGCTGCATAAGAGGCTCCCCATGCCCTGTGGGTTGCAAGGGTCATTTCACCATACTTCACCGTGTTGCACAGTGTGCGTTGGTGAAGGCAAGGAGCATAGACGGGGTGGGAAGGGGGGGCGGTTATAGTACAGCACAACAATGGATTTTGATGCACCGCCCTCTGCAGCCCACTGCTACCCCCCTGTGGCAGCCTATAACACCCGGTATGCACGGTAGCCAGCCATCCACGCACTGCCCAGGCTCGACAAACGCCGCTTTTTAGGATCCTGAGACGGGAGCGACGTCGGCCGCCTTTGCGAGCGATTCGCTCCGAGGCTTTGATGAAGCACGACGCTTGAGTTGGGTGGGGGTGCGGTTGTTCGTCTTCACCCCGTCCTCAGAATGATGACCTGCGGGGCCGGGTGTCCGAGCTCGAGAGCCTGGGCAGTCGGGACCAAGGGGCGCTCCTCTCCGAGCTGGAGGGACGCTTGCGTACCCTGGAGGCTCACCTGGAGGCCACCGAGAGGTACCTCCCTCTGTCCACGCGCACCTTGAACACGGCGCCATACACACAACAATGATAATTTAATTTTGTAAAGCGCCCTTAAACAATCGTTCTCAGGGCGCGTTGCATGAAAAGGCGAAATAGTTTAACATAAACTAAGGAGAGGAGAGGTGAGGATGACGTTTAAAAATAAGTCAAGAGATAGAAAGCCATTTCAGACGGATACATTTTCAGTCGAGATTTGAAAATTTGTAAAGTGTCTCTGAAATCCTCGCCTCGAAGGGTAACGAGTTCCAGACTTTAGGTGCCGCAATTGCAAAGGGACGATCACCCCCAAGTGTGAAACCTAGAGACCGCGTGGTGACAGTGAGCAATGCACAATCTGAGGATCTTAATGATCCTGATGGAATACATAGGTGAAGGAGGCCATTCATGCAGGGATGAGCAAGTCCATTTAAGGTCTTGAATACCAGCAAGAGAGTCTTCCAAATGAATACAAGGGACAAGAGCACAGGTTTCAAAATTTATAAAATGACTAAATTCATTTGGAGTTTAGCCACCTCTTAGTGCACGTATCCAGTAAAAAAGAAATCCCCATTATTCATCTGCTCTGCCTGTTATCTGTGTCCCTCAATCGATCCAGTGGAAAATCCATCCAAATAATCTGTGCTTACGTCCAGATCCTAATCCGACCGATACTTGACCCAGACGTGGACTCCCACAATTATGCCATTCATCCTGTTATCTCAGCAGAAGGAGCAACCCGGAAGTGGTGGCATATCCATCCTATTATCCACGTTCATCTGCGTGTCTGTGCATGGACAAGAGCAGGGAAATACGCGGATAATGGGATCCGCCAATGCTCGCTCCTCGTGTCTACATGAGATAAGAGCTGCGTGTTCATTGGTGAAATTAAAACATTTAAGTCCTTTTGGGAGATGGAGGCAACGGGGAATTAAAAGCCACTGGCTCAAGCAAAGGACGCCATGAGACTACAAGGGGTCTTTTTATCTCGAGTTAACATCTCGCCTATCTGACGAGATGTTAACTACCTCGCCTGGTACGCACGAGGTTGTGGGTTCGATCCCAACCCTGACGCCGGTATATTTGGAGTTATCATGTTTCTCTCCCTGTGGTCGTGTGGATTTTTCTCGGGGTCCTCCGGTTTTTTTCCCCCCTCCCCATTTAGAATAAACGTGCGTTGAGATTATTTGGCTGCTATACATTTCTACGTAATGATAATCCACTTTGGTGAGCTATCATTGGTGATAGCCTGGTCGCTTCTGAAAAAGATTTATACAGCTCAGCGGGCCTCACTTGGTAAAATAAATAGGCATTGAAGACTATAATCATAAAATAAAGAACATCTGCTTGCGCATGAACAGCAAGGAGATTGTCGATGGTGCCCGAGAGTTCCGCTTGTGCCCTACAGGGAGAAGGAGAGGCTGCAAGCGGAGGGCCGCAGGCTGGAGGAGAACGTGGTGGGCGTGACGAGGCGGCTGGAATCGGAGCGCACGCAAACGAACAGCGAGAGGGAAAAGGTGTGCGACGGGTGACCGGGACACGCCGTGGCAAGGGGAATCGTCGGCACTCTCACAAGGGAGGGGTCGCAGTGAGGCGACGTCAATACTGTGGTCAGCACGCTGAGAGGTGCAGTCCAGAGGTCCCGCGATTCGATTCGATCTTCAGGCGCAACGGTTGGCAAAATGATGGCAGTAATCTTAAAGCTCTCCCCCCCCCCCCGCCTCCTCTCTCCGGGGGTGCCCTCTTCCCACCCATCAGTATCAATTTGTACACCACAGTGAGTCGATCGGCAGGTTGCGAGTGGTGGGGTAAAGTGTGGGTACTCCGATGGTTTTTATCCAAGAAAACATGGACAGGTGGGCCAAAAATGCCCTCTTGATTGAGGGGCCTGCTAGTTTTCTCGAGCCGAGCCTCTTCCACCAGCACTCGTGTGAAAAAAGCAATTCCAGGACTGCACCTTAACCATGTAATTGATGCTTCTGTTCAGTAATCATACAGGGGTTGTTAAGAGGAGATGAATGGATATATTGGCTCGGAAGACCAGGTTTTTATGGAATATTGAAACTACGTTATAAGAGTAGAGTAAAGCAACTAGGAGAGACATTTCTAATTGTTGAATGCACGTGCAAGCAGGGTATAGTAAGCAAAGTCATGGATAGAATTCGGTGGAAATCAGTTGTGAATGTAATCGGCACGAGGAATGTTAGACGGATGGGGCAAATGGAGGGCTGGTTCCTGAGATTGGCACCGGAGTGGCGCTTAGAGTATCGGCCACTTCCGGGGGAAATCCCGCAAGGGCGAATCTTGCGGGTCGGTTGTCAACGTGGCAAATGTTTTGTGATCGAGCGGCTAAAGGAGGAAAGCAGCAATGTCGGTGGCATGCTTTGGTGAGTAGGCCAGCACCGTGGCGTCACACCGTTGCGCGTTATCGTTGCCTCCAGGTGAAACAGCAGCTTTGGTCGTTGAGGCAGCAGGGCGAGGAGAGCGAGCGGCAGCTGGAGCACGCGTTGGGCATGAACAAGCAGCTGCAGCACGAGCTGAACAAGCAGCGCTCCGCCAACGAGGGCCACCTCGTCGAGCTCGGCGCGTTACGGAAAGATCTGCGGTAGGCCACGCGCACGTTCTGTGCCCGTCCGCGCACGCCCACCCAACCTGGAGACGACTGGAGATCGTCAACTCGGGCGAGATGGCGCGGAACGGAGGTTTGCAAGGGAGGATGGAGAAATGCACGCTGGGAAAAGGGGAGTGCGCGGGTCAGAGAAAAATTGCAAGTTGGAGACATCGTAGCGACTGTTGAGAAGAGCGAGTGGGCTTGGGAAGGACACGTCTCGCTATCAGGGATTAAGCAGATGGATAAAATAGTTCCTCTGCTCAGAGACTTTTGTACTTGATGCTACTTATATAATCTGTTTAAACCTACAAACCCCCCCCCCCCCCGCAAAAACTCTGTAATCCTAAAAAACAACAGTCACATGAAGTGCATTCTATGAACGTCTCTCGCTAAAGAAAACATCGAAGCTGTCACGGGCGCGGTTAACTCGAACCGTTGCTGGGTGACGACGACGGTGTATATTGCCGACGTTCTCGTAACGTCAAATATCTGTTCCCCAACAGCCAACGGGCAGCCGCGCCGACGACGCGGTCGGGGCAGCCGCTCCGCTCGTCACGTTTCCCGTCGGAGGCTCCCGAAGACCCGTACGCAAACGACGACTCCGACCTTCCGGTTGCCGTCTTCTGATTCGCCAGCAATCGAGCGGCCGAGGAGGGGGGTGGGGGCGGCGGGAGGTCAACACCTACGATGGGTGCATTTTGTATAATTCAAGCTTTGCTGGGTGAGGCATTATATTTTATATAAAAATCTGAAAAACGTAAATCAAACGGGTTCGTTGCTACTCTTAGTTCTTTCGGTAAAGTAACCGCATCGCACAGCAATACAACGCGAATAATTGCACGCTTCGAAGATGAAATACTTGTCGCGCGTCTCTTGCGGTCAGGCACGCGGTGCTCGCGCTTGACCTGCATTTCGCTTCACTTCGCTGGCGCCGTGCATAAGCATCGCCCATCGTAACACGCACGCAACGCACGTGCGTCCAAAACGTCCCTCGTCCCGTGTCGAGACGCACGACGTTTTTTGCACGTCCGTGTCACACAACTGCCGCGAGGTTCAATTTAAAGCTTTCGTGACTGCAGGGATTCATCTTCTTGGTTCTTTCGGTAAAGTCACATAGAAGGGAAATAATAAAATAATAAAAATAAAACATAATGAAATAATTATCAGGACGTCTGCTTGCGTTGTGGCCGAAACGTCGTGATAATTATTTTATTATGTTTTATTTTTATTATTTTATTATTTTCCTTCTACGTGACTTTACCGAAAGAACCAAGATGATGAACTGCCGCGAGGTTCGTCGCCAGGGGTTTGACTGTGCCGCTGGGTAACGGTCTCGGGAGTTGAACCCCAGAACGTAGCGAGCCCAACTTTTTAAATGGTTTAGAGTTGAGATTCTAGGTGGGGCAGAGTTCATCATCTCCACACTTGCGTGACCAACTTTGCCAGTTGATCGGTCTGACTCTTCCTGGGTATGTGCAGGGTGATAGCGATCATCACAGATGGTTGGGCAGAAAGTTTTGTGGACAGCACACACGGCTTCAGACTCACAATTATGAATGCATTTTTGTAATATGGTAATGAAATGCTAACTCTTTAAAAGCAATGATTTTATGACTTAAAGCTTTCGTGACTGCAATGATATTCGTTTTTCTTATGAACAGCACATAAACAGTAATTATGAATAAGACTGCCACTGTAATATGTGAAGTGTTTTGAAATTGTACGTGTTATTTAGTTAAACCTTTGACCACAATTTAGGCATTTTATGAACCCATATTTGTTGCACCATCCTCGATAACTCTACAGTTTATTTTTTTTTACAAAAAACAACATTCCTCATTTTACAGTTCAGTTTCATTATAATCTGATACAATATCCAGAAATACAATGTGAAAAGCTATCTTGCATACATTTTTAAATTAACAGTTTTGTAACTGATCTTTCATTTTTTTAATATTATAAATTAGGACTATAAATGAAGAATTTAGATCGGATATAAACACATCACTGTGCAACTATGTAGGTAGAACAAAAATGTAGTACAGTACTGTATTAAACTCAATGAGAGCTTAATGTGTTTTTTTTATCTTGAATACAAATGCCGATATTATTTTTAATCCGCTTTCTCTGTTTGAAATATATATTTTGATAAAAAAAATGTTTAATTACACATGAAAGCGACAGCTGTCTGATGTTTAAAATAAAGATGTGTGTTCCTAAACTGCTTGTCAAAAACAAACCTCGTCCACATTGTTTAGATTTCAAGTGAAATATATATCTAATTTTAAACTGTCTCCTTGTCAGCCTCCTGCGGCGATGTCGAAACCTGATTGGCCGTCGCATTGGTAATGTCATTGTCAGCATTGAGAAAGTCCTGATTTCATATTGGACCTATATCTTGGCAAGTCCTTCATTGGTGCTGGAGGCGAGGGGTTTGGTAGATCACACAAATGTGAAATTCCCTTCCCATGGCCACCGAGGTGCCATACCCTACCTCACCAGGAGACGTAAGGACAGCAAATATGGACTCCATCTGTATGGGATAGATCAGGGATCGCCAACTAACAGAACAAGAATGGCCATTTTTTTTCGAATTCGGTAAAAAAAAAAACTAAATATTTCAAAAGCCACAATTCACGCGAATAATGTCACGAAGCGGTCCTTAAAGAGCCGCATGCGGCTCCAGCGCCGCAGAATTGTCGACCCCTGGGATAGAGCGTTGCCCCCTCGCACGCGTGGGTTTCTCTGGGTGCTCCTTCTTTCCTTCCTTCCACGTCTAAAACATCTTAATAGATGGAGGACCACAGAGCTTTGGAAATTGTTGGCACTGGCTCACTGCCTTGCTGCCTTCCAGCTTGCCTGCAGTCCTCTCTCTCTCTCTGAGAGTGAGAAAATACTGTGTATTAAAAGCTAAAATTATGTACATTTATTTACAGGTTAATTTCCCAGGTCCTCAATTGTGAGTTTGATCTCATCCCAGGCACAAGAAACTGCACAAAAACAATGCAAATGTGCCCCGTATAAATTTGTCCTAGGCCAGCCGTGGGATCTGAAATATATCGTCAACTCAAGCACAAATGGTTTTAGTCAGTATTGCTAAACCACATAGCAATCGTGTGTTAAATTTGATTGCTTTGTATTCCCACGGCATAATGTGAATCCTGCCAGGTGGCGCTATGGGAGAGCACTTGACTTACGATCGAGGTGCTCTGATCTAACACTGGTGCGACAAGCCCATAAAAGGAGATTATCTCTGATGTAGGCCAATACTTTTAAAAACAATTCATATTATAA
>CM025621.2:2444523-2475657 GCA_014621495.2 Entosphenus tridentatus | reverse complement strand
GGCTGCTTGCGTTGTGGCCGAAACGTCGTGAGAATTATTTTATTATGTTTTATTTTTATTATTTTATTACTTCCCTTCTACGTGACTTTACCGAAAGAACCAAGAAGATGAATCCCTGCAGTCACGAAAGCTTTAAATCTAAAGACGAACAACAAATTGCTGGCATTCAAACACGACTGCCGAAAATGTCAAAACGACCCAACCGATGGTGCGTAACACGCCGGTTTAACACTGCCTCTGTAGCCTGTCAATCGCTACTGCCGCTGCTGTTGATGATGTTGTTGATGATGTTGTTGTTTTCATTTCCCCAAGCTCCAGGCGCCGTCCCGCGATGCGCGTCTCGGCGTGAGCCGCGTCGCCCAGACTCCGCTATGGGGGGGGGGCCGGGACGCGGCTGCACGCAGCTGCCGCTGGCGAGTCGTGGGGCCGAGAGGCACGGAGAGCCCCCATCGCCCTGGGGCCCGACGAGCCCGATCCCACCGCCTCTGATGTCGGTACGGTTCCACGTGTGTGTGAAATATTTTGACGTGTAGAAAATAAAAATGTAACTTCAAATGTTCAGCCGTGACGTATGTCATAGGTGAGGTCTTGCAGCGACTGGCCCAGTTCGGGGTTGAAATGATCATCTTCACGTCTTTAAGGTCTTGGAGCCGTGCGCCCAAGTGCACCGCGGTCCACGTGCACGTTTCGTTTGCACGTTCAACTTCTCTCGCACCGTGCGTAGCCAACCGTGCTAAACGGAGGTGCGGGACATCAGGTCGCAACGTCTGATTGTGCAACCCAGCCGCAGACGACGTTATGTCACTTCATTGTTTGCCATAGTTCATCGGTGTTCGGAGTGCTCGCCATGGCATTGTACGATGTGGCACAGGATGAGGAGGAGGGGGGGGGAGACTCAGGGATTGTAAGCCCCCAAACTGAAGGCATGCCACACGAAGTAGACTCGATTCACACGGCTGTCAAATTATTGTTGAGGGATCTGCTAAGGCATTCCCATAATCTCTTTGGGGATGTTGGGGTGTACGATACAGTACGGTGATTGTTATTCGCCCTGTATCTATTGTGCAATGATTGTGGTCGGTCTGGTATTGCTTTAGAGGCGTATATCCGGCATATTAATAATAGAACACATACTTTTTCCATGATCGTAATGGTATGGTCATACAGTGAATGAAAATTAACAACAGTATATTTTATTCCGTATCTATTCTGAATGTATGAAATGTCTCTTTCATCCCTTGTGCCCTTCCTGAAACAATCTTTCTCCTATAGCTCTTACATCCCTTCTGAATATCCCTCGTATGTCTTTACCACCTTATCCACCGTTTCTAAATATATCTCTCTTATCTCCCGTCTGAATTATGAATACAGCTGGCACATCACTTCCATCTTCTGAATACGTCTCAATAGTTTACATGTCTTCTGATATATCTATTCATCTCTGTTGAATATATATTTTTAATATCTACACTAAAACTAGACTTTGTATTTTACTAGGTAAGGCCCACTGAGCTATATAGCTCTTTTCCAGAAGCAACCTGGCCACAAATGATATATGCACAGTATGTTGAACTACTTTCGTACTGTATGTAGCCAACCGTGGTCATCGGAGGTGCATGATAGCTCAACGAAGTGACTTATCACGTGGAAATTTATAGCAGCCAAATACTCTGCACGCGTGTTTGTAAATGTGGAGGGAAAAACCGGAGGACCCGGAGAAAAATCAACGAGGACATGTGGAGAACCGTGCAAACCCATGCAAACATTGTTGCAAGTAATAAACACGTTAAAACTATACCATATGTACAGTACCTGATGTAATATTGATTATTACATATCTACTGAATATCATCACCATCATGATCATCAGTCATGTTTATCCACTGCGGGATGAAAGCCCGCACTCCGTCGCTTCCCTCGCAGTCTCGCGATGCCATAATCCACCTGGTTCCTGCGTACGAGCGAATCTCTTCGCTCTCTGCCTGCGGTGGTCATTCCTTCTGAGGCGCCGAATCCCTCCCCGGGCCGTCATTCTCTCACCAGTCTCGCCCATCGTCCATCATCCCCTTGAGCGACGGCTCCTAACCCTCCGCCCGCCCACGTTGATTAACAGTCGCCGTATCGATGTGTCTCCGATTCGCGCGCACGTTCTTCCGATCCGCACATTCCGCTTGTTGTTTCACTTTTGAGTGAACAGCTTCGGCCGTTGTCCCATGGTCATTGTCAGTGGCCATGATTTCCGGTCTATCTGTCACAGCAGTTGCGTTGTTTCCGTTGAGACACATTGTTGTTGTGTTGATTTTCATTTCAGAAACTCAAACCTGTTCTCGCTCCCCTCTTCATATCATCCTTTTTCATTCTGGCCCAGGAAATATAATAGAGGCTATATATTTGTTTTTGTTCATTAATTTATGTACTTATTGTGTCTCTAGCCCATGGCTCTTAAGCAATACAATCGGGCCATCACTTGCAAACGTTTGAACTCCCCTGATGTAAGTAAATATTCGGTTACTCGTAACAAATTGTAATTCGATGAGGACAAGCTCCCTTTAAGGTTGGTGCGTGTGTGCATTCGCTCGTGTTATTTTATATTAATATTGGAGCGCCTTGGCTCAAGGCGCTTTACATAGATAAAACACAAATCGGCAAGACAAATCAAATCAAATTTAGATGACAAGGGGGCATTGCAAGGGCCGATGAATGAGTGACCGTAACAGAAGGCACACGTGGTGGGGGTCACGAAAAGGCTTTCGGGGAGGGACGGGAGGGAGTGGAGGGGCGAGGGGAGGGTAAGATGAAGATAATGGGCAGTGGAGAAGAGGTGAGAGAGGGAGGTTCAGGAGGGGGGCGCTTCACGCACGGGGGAAGTCGAGTCCGCTGTGCAATGTTCCAATTACCAATGCCACGTACATTACATTTACACAGCCTGCAGTGTAGTGCCGTGACCGCAAGACTGCGCGTGTATTTTCTGTCAACAGATGGCAATGGTCAGGAGAGCAGAGAGGATGCAGATTCACGCCTGGGATCACCGATTACCAACTCCAACACGGACGTAAGCCACCCAACGCAGTGCACCTTCAGAACATATATCTTGACATCATTAGCTTGTTTGCATCGTTACCATGTGATTGTCACACACTTCCTTAACAAGCATTTTACTTGTTTTTGAATCACCGCTCAACCAGCCGTGGTGTTGTTTATTTTCCCGAAGGCAATCGCGATAGGATTGTAATACGCCATTGTACGCGATTAAAAGGCTTACAATTGTACAATGCGCTCTTCCAACGAAAGGAAAGACCTTGCCGCTGACTGGCTGTACCAGATAATGAATATAGCACGAGTAACAAAACCTCCTGACCCTATTACTAGACACTCCCCGGTAAACACGGAACGTCGGCCCAACGTCGCACGTTTACTGGGACACGGCTTGACCCATGCATTCACGCAACCGGTTGGCTGTGGAGTTGTCAATGCAGACATCTGTGGGAGTTTCTGGCTCCGATGTCAGGGGCGAGTGCCTCGGGTGCACGCTCCCACTACCGCAGATTTGGTTGTTGTTCTTGTTCCAAACAAAGTCCTCATTTGAGAAATTAAAAAAAAATGTGTGTGTAGCTGCATCTCTCTCGATTTCATTGCTCCATCTCCCTCGGCGGGCGTTCTGTCAGACGCGTTCCAATTTATTGGGCTGCCACTCCATCACGAATCTCAACCAGCGGTCATCATCCCCTTCTAGCGACGTGTCTTGCGCAAGACTGCTCGCTAATAACAGCACGTGCCTTTGACCTGCGTTCGTTCTGAAGTCGATGTTTGCCTTGTTCTGCCGCTGAATGTCATTTGAAGCACGCGTCTCTGCACGTTTCTTTCGCGCTTTTCAGATTTGTGTTCAATTGCTTTCGTTAATGTTTCTTTCTGATCCATATGTCATCATCATCATCAGCTATGGTCAATCCACTGCTGGATGGAGGGCTCCCCAAGATGTCGCCATCTCTCACGATCCAGCGATGTAATATCTGCCTAGCACCTCCACACGATCTTATTTCATTGCTCCATCTCCACGGTGGATGTTTAGATAAAATAAAATAAAAATTTACAGCCCTTTATCAATCCACTTTTGGATAAAGGCCTTACCATGCAGTGTCAATCATGGGGGTTGTTTGATCATACTTCACCGCGCTGGCCAGCGTGCATTGGTGAAGAAGGTAGGAGCAGGACCAATTCAGATACCGCTCACTACTCTTAAACAAATTACTTTAAGATGCAAAGAACACAACATTGTGAATCTGGTCCAAGACAGTTTTCATCCATACCGCAACTATAAAATAATGGACATTGTGAATTAATGTCCATTGTACATTGGAATCCGAGGATGGAATGCGCATTATACATTTTTATTATTATTAATAATGGTTGTGAGTAATAATATGCAAATAAATGTAGGGCAGTTATTGAATGTGTGACTAATTGGTAATTTGTGAGCAGGCTTATTACATAAAAAATTGTTCAGTCCCCTTTAGCCACTTATTCATTCAATGAGATGTCTCACAAACTGAATCTCAAACGTCACACATCTAATACATGTTGACAGTCTTTGCTTCGTGATTGATTTAAATTGTAATGACGTTATAGAGGCCTTAGTAAGATGGTATTTGGGTCAATTTTAATCAAGTCTACGCTTATAAAGATGCAAATTCAAAAAACAAATAGTCCCCCCCCCCCCAAAATATTTTTTTACTTTTTAGTTTTTTATAGTCTTAATAATGTTTATATCTGGAGATTTTTAAGGGTGTTGAATCCAAATATGGCATTCATTAAAAAAAATGCTTTTTCATCTTTGGATCCTCTAAAGTTAGGGGGCAATCGTTTTTTATTTTTTATTTTCAAGTAGCTTGGGCCTACAATCGTTTGCTTGTTAACTTTTTGAAGGATGCTGAATCCCAATGTGAAATCACATTTGAACAACTCACGTTTTTAAGTACCTTTTTTTAAAAAGCATGACGCGCGAGCCAATACAAAGTGGACAAGAGCCACAACTGGTCGCAATTAATACATAAAATAGGTGTATTTGCAAAAGTCACACCTTTTATAATTTTAACGATATCAGGACGCCATGCTGCAAAGACACGTACAAGCATCGGTTATTTTTCTACTGACACGCGTCTTTTCTGCTGCAGCTCCTGACTGATAGTGGATTTGTCTCGGCTGTGGATGCGGAGAATTCCGAGGACTCAGTCTCTGAGGACACCAACCGGTCAGTACACGCCTCTGTTATCTTGTTCACGGAGCCGTCCAATTGAATATTGTCACAGTCCATTGTCACAGTCCATTGTCACAGTCCATTGTCACAGTCCATTGTCACAGTCCATTGTCACAATCCATTGTCACAGGCTATTGTCACAGTCCATTGTCTCAGTCTATTGTCTCAGTCCATTCTCACAGTCTATTGTCACAGTCTATTGTCACAGGCTATTGTCACAGTCTATTGTCACAGTCTATTGTCACAGTCTATTGTCACAGTCTATTATCACAGTCTATTGTCACAGGCTATTGTCACAGTCCATTGTCACAGGTACAGTATTGTCAAATTAAACATTCAGACTCTGTCTATAAAATAACCAACATTGTTACGGAACGTGGTTACGTGTTGTTTCATAACAAAGATATTTCACTATTCCTTGATGTATTGCGTCGTGGGCTACCCGCCGATGCCCGTCAGTGCCCACTGTGCGGGTCACAGCTGAGTGGTTTTCACGGCTTGCCATTGGCTTTTGGGTCAGGTCATGACGCGAACATGATGCGATGGACATGACCTGACCCACACCAAAACGTTCATCTGTAAATAATAATAGCTTTGTTCCCACCCAGAGCTAAGGTTACGAGGACTACCGCTCAGCTATTACCCAAATTCAGGTTTTTCCAACCCCCCCCCCACAAATAAAGATGCAAGATTTTTTGTTAAAAGTTAAGCATGCCAGGTCTGGCTGATTAAGGCAATTTGATGTTGGGTGTGCGCAAAATTTTTTGCGTTTAATCGCGGAAGCTGCCAGCTGGCAATATGCAGCAAATGCCACACTCTGGAGTGTTGATACGTCCCTGGAATATGACTTTCGCTGGAGGCAGTCAATTTTGGCCAAATTTGTGCATCCCAGCATCGCATTGCTCACCTACTTCTGCAAGGCATCATCATGGGACGGCCACTGTGAGCCAAGCGAATTATGATGCCATTTAACAAATTCACACGTCAGAAAATTCGAGGTAATTGTTTGATTTTCAAGCCTCAGTCTTTGGAGCCCAATCCATCGGCATAATTTGAACGATGTTGTTTTTTTTGCCGTTCATGTTATTTCGGCACGACTAAATAACGCCGAGAGACCGGCGGCAATGTTCGCGAATCCCAATCGGGAAAAAAATTCGTCTCATCCAATTCTGCACTATCCGTGCTTTTACTTTTCACCTGTGCGCCCTTACTGATCCGTGTTCCTGCTCGGACGAGCATTGAGGCGGTGCTCATCTCCTGCTCACGCAGTACTTGAGCCAGTGGGGAAAATCCCACGCTCCTATGGCAGGCGCCGAGTACTGTAGAGGGGAGTTAGCTTCCAGAGGTCTGTTCATTCGTTGATTTGTTCGTAAGTCCAACTTTACTCCTGTCGATTCCAAACATGTTGTACGGTGCGTACACTAAACACGGGGAATGGCTTTAAAAGTCGTATCACCTCCTGTAGATGTAGGTGCCATTGGTTTTTCACATTCTGCAGATGTAGATGCCACTGGTTCTTCACATTCTGCAGATGTAGATGCCACTGGTTCTTCATGTTCTACAGATGTAGATGCCACTGGTTCTTCACGTTCTGCAGATGTAGATGCCACTGGTTCTTCACATTCTGCAGATGTAGATGCCACTGGTTCTTCATGTTCTACAGATGTAGATGCCAATGATTCCTCACGTTCTGCAGATGTAGATGCCACTGGTTTTTCACGTTCTGCAGATGTAGATGCCAATGATTCTTCATGCTCTGCAGATGTAGATACCACCACCGCCATCTATTGCGCGGCGGTTGAACTTGACTCTCGGTTCAAACAAACAACTGGACATACGGACAGGTTTGTTCGTATCTCTGAAAGTTCGTAAGTCGAACGTTCATAAGTCGAGGAGTCCCTGTATATCCAATAGGATGAGGACTGTTAATTGCCCCCCACGAAGTGGTACCCTTTTTAACACGAGGTGCAAGCGTGGGGGGGAGAGATGATCGGTTGACGCAAACTCCGACCAAATTTGGAACTCTCAACCTTCCGAGGATGAGCCGCTTGCTCTTCTCATCCACACTGTGCTACACTTTGGAATTCCCTCCCCTTCGTCTCTCTTCCCAAAGTGCCCTCCTAAGTGCTCCATTCAAGGAATGTAATTGACTCTTTATCAATGTCCAATGTAATGGTGCTGCTGGCTTGCTGGGCACATGGGATTGTTAGGCGTTGGGCCTGTGCTCAGCGACTGTGATTGAAACGTTTCGACCAATAGACTCAATGAATCGTCAAAACTCTAAGAAAATCATATGCAGTACAGTGTACAGAAAGTGGTCGTTGGTCATATCGTTCATATATAGCATTAGGCTCCCATTGTGCGAGATTGTGAGTTATCATCCAGGTCTGGGCGTACTCTGACGTGTGGTTCCACCACTGGCTCAGGATCACCAACAGAGACGTGGGCATCGCTCAGTGGAATTGTTTTTTGTATCTAGTGGACGAGTAAATGCAGAAGCTCTAGGTCCCATCAGTTTTATTTCTGCTGGGTGTCCCACACCCCCCGCTGCCACTGCTATGCAGAGTGGAATGAAATCGAATGCATCGCTCCGGATGTCTGCTGCAAAGTATGATCTTGAGTTTCGATTATAGTGTGCTGAACTTGAAAGGTGCATTGAAAAATGTTGATGCTCCTGCTGATACTCCTGCTGTTATGGAGTGACTCATGCTGCCAGCTATGGCTGCAAAGTTTGGTCGTACATGTTATGTGTATCGTTTGTTGTAAAATTTGAATCACAATTCCTATTATCACTGTTACATTGTTTTTATAGCTTTATTTAGGTGATTTCAAAAGCTTATGGTTAAGCCATGTTTGTTGAAATACGGAGTTAGCCTGATAACTTTATCTAAATTGTCTTATGGTTGTTTGATAACTTTATCTAAATTGTCTTATGGTTGTTATTATTCGACTTGCATCCAATTGGGATTTTTGCACACAGCATTGATATACGGTGCTTTTTTCTGGAAGATTCTTGCTGTTGTTTCCTGGATGTTTCTGTTGCGCGTCGTCACTTTAAGATGTTCTTTGTTCGTGTTTTGTTTGTTGCGGTTGCACCCGAGTCAAGAGCCTCATGGCTCACAGGGCTATACCTAATCAATGAAACTGAACCTCGGATCCACCGCTGCCACATTACGAATCGGAATGTCCCACTGTAAAACTCAGGAGGGCACCGGCAGGCTTGGCACTCGTTGTGGGCAGTACCATTACTTGCTTTAGGGGTGTCCTCTTGGCCCTTGTGTTTTTATTTCGCCCCATTCCTCCAACGGCTCGCGTTGGCCGGTGCCCAGGCTATTCAGAAGCGGTTGCCTAGCCTCCGGCGAAGGACACAAATATTTCCATAGCGTGTGCCTCGCTCCGCACACACACACACACGCGCGCGCACACGCACACAAACACACACGCGCACACACGCGCACACACACACGCGCGCGTATCAGTTTCACTCGCAAACAATGGCAGCTCAAGCTTGGACTTCCCGACTTGTCCATGCGATCCAACCCGCTCCATCGTAATCCTTACCTGCGCGACACCATCTTGAGCGAACCCCAGGGCAAGGCGTCGTCGGTTCTTGCTCACCATTTGTCCAACAGTGGGTACAACAAATAACACTGGACGCACGTGTACACGAGCGTCTCGTGATGCAACGCAGTTTGGATTGACAAGATTTCGAAGTGCAACAGAATCTCTAGAAGCATTATGGACGAGCGTCACGGTGTCTTGGTTTACATCCATTGTTTTATGCGCTCATTGAAAACGTTCTTCTTCAGGCACATGGGTAGGTTGCTTTTCATGATGTTGTTCATTTTTACAAAAGCACTCTGCCCTGCTTTTATCCTGCTCTTAATGTCATCAGTTTGATCCCGATCCAGCCACGTTCGATCATTACATATTACCCGATATGATAGCGTGGTTGGCTAGGTACGGTGCGAAAGAAGTTCAACATACATATACATGATATATGGATTAGTAACGTGGACACTGTTATATTTATACTATAGAACAGAAAATGAAAAGTCCGCGAAGAAGCGTGTAGAGGTGCATGCTTGCCATTACACTGAGAGACAGAAAAGAGGAGATCGGGGATCAATACGGATGGGAGGCATCGTAGAGAATGTTCAGGAAAGTGAGCGGGCTTGCACCGGACACAGCACAAGAAGGACGAGGGCCGGTGAACGAGACTGGTGATGGAATGGCAGCCAAAGGCCGTAAAAGCACCCGAGGAGATGACCACCACGGGGATGGAGTGACGAGGGGGTTTGATACGTAGGAGTGAGATTGCTTGTGACATCAAAGGTCTTTGAGGGAATGGCAAGGCCTTCATCGAGCAGTGAATAGACGATGGCTGATGATGACGATGGTGCATGAATTAGCCCATAAAGAATGCTTTCTGAATCTTACAAACAAGTGATGTGTGATGTCTCAATGGGCTGTCACCTGGTTGCCCTTAACGCATCGGTTTGATTATTTCCTTGCCAGTCGAAAGTGCCTTACCTCATAATACCGCATCTGAAATGTAGAACGTTTAAAATCCACGCCAATTGGACTGCAGCAGGGTGTGCTGGTATTGCGTACTCGTCTTGATGGCCCCGGGGGGTCCTGCCATACTTAAGGGGGCCATGCCCTTTTCAAAGCCACCTTGCTTCACAACTGACGGCACAGGTCGGCGATTCGATGCACAAATCGCCGAGCCACTCTGCGAGTCAAACCTTTGAGTCGACGCGAGCCGGGCTCGATGGCCGCCGTGCTGATGCCCGTTGCACGGTGGCACCATTCGCCACGTTCGGGGTTTTAGTGGGAATGAAAGTCTGTGTCTCGGTGCTCAGGCGAGCGTGTGGCAGTGTTCATCTGTTCTAGATTTGAAGCTTTCGTGACTGCAAGGATTCATATTCTTAGGTTTTTTCGGTAAAGTCACGTAGGTAAAAAATTAAAATTAATAAAAGTAAAATAAAAATAAAATCACGACGTTTCGGAGGCAACACAAGCTTCCGTTTTCAGGTGGAACCGTCACAGCACGATTGCTGCATCAAGTAAAAGAAATTCCAAGAAAACAGTCCTTGTATATATACTGGTTGAGGGTGGGAGGAGCCAAGGCAGGCACCTGGATATTATTGTTGTGAGGTTCGGTGCGGCTGAATTTTATTTTTTGTTACCTACGTGACTTTACCGAAAAAACCTAAGAATAGTGCTCATCTGCACCGGTGACCCCCCCACCCCCCCATGCTTTCTGCATAAAACGACTGCTGCCGTGGACTATCCTCAACCTTGATTTGACACTCCTAAAATAGATTAGTACACAACAACAACAACCGTCAATCGCCACTAAGTGGCGGTGACGTCACCACGTCGCTTGTGCCAGGCTGTGTGCACTTTAAGGGCACGTGAAGTGTCGAACGCCCGCTGGCAGGAGGTCACTTGACGGACACGGGTTGACTGACTGAGATGACTGGCAGATGCACTACCAGACACACGCACTCGCACACGTGGATACATAAATACAGACACAAAGTTAAACGTATATTAATCTCCCCCAACCTTCACCCTCTAACAATTTGAAAAATTGTAATTTTTTTCCTGCCAATACTGTATTATGAACCATATATTCTCATGACTGAATGCTCGTGCGGATTTTTTTGGCTACGCACGGACGCATCGGACGTTTGGCGTGTGTGGAACAATAATACTGGGCACACCGCTGGCAGGCCTTGATCGTGTGAGGCTTTGTCATTTCTCTCCCGGCGAAAGTGTAAACGCGGTGCGTTTGCGTCCGCTGCTGGCCCCCTACGCACGATCCGGTGGCCCCGTCACTCGACCGTTGATGGGGGAACGCTGCCCGCTCTAAATAAGTAACGACGCAGCTCGGCTGTCGGGTTATTGTGAGCGCAATGATGACGGCGCCACGCTTCATTTCAGCACCGCGGCCGTTCGTGGCGTCTCGAGTCCGAGCTGAGTAGTCATGGTTCTGTTCTACTACGTGCAGTCTTACAGCCTCGCGGAGAACGGCAGCATCGGGAGGTTAGGTTTCGCATTTAATAATGTGACTTTTTGTCCCTTAGAGGTAAAGTAGTAAATATATTTGTAAAATACTACTACGACGTAAAAAAAATTCATAAAAAATATAAAGTCGCCAACGTGTTCAAAGCTTAAACAGAATAAATGTGTGCATGCCTGATGAGTGTATCTCGCATGCCAGACTATACTTTTAAAATGTGATTTGGATGCAAAGATGTTGCTGGAGAGTTTACGCTTGTGCGCAAATGAGGGCGCAGTGGGGTCCGGCTTGGTCGTCGGCGCATCGCGCTGGCAACCTTACAGAAAAGATCAAATATTCACGATCGACTCCTATACAGCATTGCAATACAGCGCCACTGCAAATAGAGTTTTTATATATGATGTATTTTTAAAAATGTTGCTCGGCTAATTGTTTTTTTAACTTGAACCATGTGTGGCACTTCAATGCAAAGTACGGTCATGCGTTGTTGCACTTTGAACTTCTTACAAAACCAAAGACAGGACTGAATACAGAGTACATTCATCTTCTTGGTTCTTTCGGTAAAGTCACGTGACTTTACCGAAAGAACCAAGAAGATGAATCCCTGCAGTCACGAAAGCTTTAAATCGAAATTTAACAGAGTACATTATTGAATACAGAGGACATTATCGGTAAATGCTGATTCACCTTTTTTCCTTTATTTTATCGCCACAGGTGTTCGAGAGAAGTGAAGAGACTCTCACTCTACAAGGTCAGTGCCTTTGACGAGAGCGTCCCTGTTTTCGTGCGTGGTTAGGAAAGAATGCTTCATCATCATCATCGTCGCTATCATCGCCAGCCACTGTACAACCTTCGGGGTGGTTCAGTGGGACTGTGAGCAGCTCCCGATGGGAAGGTTGCGCGTTCAAATCCTAGCTGGAGTTGGCTCAGCCCATCAATCCCTCGGGGTGGTCAATAAAATCACGTAACACTTTGTGGGGAACTCAACAGCGCTTGTCCTACGGATAGCCTCGCCTCCACCATGGGAATGTGGAATTTCCACCACTGGCTCAGGGCTGTAAACAGAAGATGAGCACCGCCTCAATGCTCATTTGAACAAGAGATCACTTTGGCTTTGTCTATCGGCTGCTGGATAAAGGCCTCCCCACAGGGTCAGCGTCCCTCGCTGCTGTGTGACGCCACAATCCATGCCACTGCTGCACGTGGATTGATCCCGCCGCTGCACATCCGTCATGTTCGACCTCTCGCTGGCCACGTGCACTGACTGGCTGCCATTCGTGCGCCGGTCCCATCCACCACCGAATCATGTTTTGTGGATTCAGCGGCCTCCCAAAATGTCAGGGTGCTTCCGCTCTCTGCTCAGCACGAGGACCTTACAGTCTCAGCAGGAGACACGACGTAGGCCTCCAGCCACTGTGGAGAAATCCCCGCGCCTCGCTCAGAACGAGGATTGTCTCCATCTGCAAGTGGAACTCAATCCTCCCAGTAAACTGGCACCACCAGGATGCGCTCACGAATGGGGGGGGGGGGGGTAGAATAGGTCACGTGGAACATTACCAGCGGGGTAAGTTTACACAACTCCGCTCGCTCGTGAGTTTAATCCTCGGTGTTGTGCAAATGTTCATAGAAAGGAGTGCATGCCACTCGCTCTGTGCTTCTCCCACAAATGCATTGCGTAATTACGTGGTTCACAAGTAAGTGTTTACTCAAGCAGCGTATTTGGCAGCTCAAATGCTACGTAATTAATTGAAGTAAATTTGAATGCGGCCTCGTGCAAATGTAAAGAAAGGTTTAAAAGAGTGCAACAATATAAACACATTTGCCAACCTCCGTCTATTTGTTCTCCCAAGATAGCCACTTGCATGCATCAGCTGTGCAGCCTTGGCCAAGTTCCACGGGTGTGGTTCACGAGTCGCTTGAGTTGCATTACCGGAGTCTCACAGAAGAAAAAAACGAGTTGACTCGATCACGAACCTCGAGGGTGATCCAACTGCTGTAGCCCACGAATACTCCCAGTGGCGCATTAACCCGCAGTGCTCTTTTCCGTCTCGAACAACCTCGATCCCACAGCCCACGTGGTGCGTGTGGTGCATGTGAGAGCTACGCCGTTGACTGTGATGCCTGCCATCAAAAAGTGCAGTTGGCGACAGATGTGGGTCTTCTTTACAAAGTACATTTCAAGAACGCTCGCACTCAATCAGGAAGGTGTAGACTGTCATTTTTATCTTGTAGCAGTGCACAGGAATAAGCGTGCAGCACAACGTTAATTCAAATGTTATATTTTACCTGCAACCATCCGTTTACAATGCCATGCCCGATGAACCAACATTAGCAGCGGGTGAAGGACTAAGCCCCATGCTTTAGATTAACTAATTAATTCATTCACACGGAAGAATAAGAAAGAAAAAAAACAAGTTTCCATAGTTTTGTATTACATGCAATTGCCTTCATAGCCCTTGATAATTTATTCTCATAATAATAGTAACAATAATCTCACTCTGATAACTGCGCGTTGATAAATGTTGGCACAGCTATCCCGATACAAATGCGACAAACAGACAAGCACCCAAGAAAAAAACGTGCGAGGAAGTTACAGTCAACGATGGTTTTGATTTATAAACGAGTTTTTGCGTAACTCATTTTACAGACAGTAGTTGAAGTTCTTTCCCATTGGCAAAGTGCAAGCCTTACCAAGTAACCACACCAGCCACTTGTGTTCGTCTGCATGCCTACATTGAGATCTGCAGTTTAAAGAAAACAAAATTAATCGAAATGTAAATTCTCGTAAAAAGGATGATTATGCAAATTACTGAATTTCTGTGTAGGTACCTGGATTAAACGGCACGTTATGTCACGAGAAATATGCTGTGGCACGGAAAATGTCACGTGGGGAAACGTTGTAAGAATCGCCCGCTTCATGAGTGCTTTATTTATAAGTCAATTCAAAATCCAAGTTGTTCCCCGGCTCCGATAAACATGCAGCAGCAACAGCAGCACTAGCCTTTGCTGGTAGCCCTAAATCAGTGGTGGAAATGTCACGTGCCATTGACGTCGTCATTTGTTTTTGTACATTGAGTATATGTTTGTGTATTTGTCTGTGCATATTTTGTGTATTCGTCTGTGGGGAGCGGTAGTGTAGCGGTTAGCGCGATGCGCTTACAAACCCGGCGGCCCGCGTTCAATTCCCGCTCACGGCCAACACCACCACCACTAGTGACGATTATCTGAACCGGTCCTGGGCCCTCCGCTAGGTCGACTCAGCCTCAAATGAGTTCCTGGTGCTGTAAACATCACCACTGGGGAGACAAAGGCGACCGGGCATGGTGCTGGCAACCCACCCTCTCGTGTGCCGTGCTAGCGTTCATGGGTGCTCATTAACAGCAACTTGCCCCAACGGTCTTTATTTGTCTAGTATGTGTCTAGATATATATGTAGAATTTACATTCTGAAAATGTGCAGTACACGAGACTTCACCTGAACATCATTAAGTCGTTCCAAACATCGTTACAATCCGCCACATAAGTGAATGACGTGCACTGCTACTTTATGTAAATCACACCAAAGCCGATGTTTTCACAGCGGCTACAGACAGGTCATGCATGATTGTTGTTACGTCGAAAATGAGCCGTGAAGTCCGCAGCTCAAGTATGTGCAATGCCCTTGAGGGTTGGGCTGTTCGGCATAGCTGCAATGCTTGAGTTGGCTGTCTGTCGTCAAACACCTACACCCTTTTAAATCAAACTCACTGTTGAACTGAAGCAATTAAAGCGCACTACGTCTGGAGACGAATTGCCAAGAAGCGACCTGCCAAACCTCCAAACCAGTTACATGAGCCTATGTATCACTCCAGAGGTATGCATTGTTATTATTATTTTACGCTATTTGCCGTGGTGGGATGGGGATGGATTAGTTTTATTTCGATGTGTTTGGGTGGTCCTTTGTTTACCTTGTACTTTGCACGACTGTTATGTTTTTTGTATTATTTGTTGTTGTAACTTTATTACCCGCCCCTACTGGACATCTGTGTACAAAAAGCTTTATAGCTCATCGGATTCCTCCAGTATAAATAAACATTCAGATTCCGATAACGTGCGGCAACGCACGCAGCTGTGGTCGAGACACGTCAAGTGTTGTGCGTTCGTTGCACTTTGAATCTATAAAAGCATTTGAAAATTGTCCCACCGATGCTGGTTTTTTTTTGGAGAAGCACGTGTGGATCTTGCCGGCTTCGCTTGTACTCGAGCTCAGACTTGCGGCGCAGCGCTGGAGTGTGCGTGGAATGAGCAGCAGTGGGCACATGCCACACAGTGGTTGCGTATTCAACGCGCTGCTGCGTAGCCGGGCCGCGGTGTTGTTTTCAGATTGTTAACTGGACTCTCTCATCGGCGTTGTCGTCAGACACTCAGCCTACGGGCTGAGTAAGAAGCACAGCATTCCCTCGCCAATCGCGGAGGGGTTAGGTTCCTGGAAAAGGTCACGGTAGGCAAATCCGCGGTTGCTATATTACAGGGCCTATGGGACATTGGGGGTTAGGGGAACCACGGCCACGGTCAGAGTCGTCAGAGCTTAACTAAGTTGGATGTCATTTTTTGGGGGAAATTTCCCTGTAAACCTCGTGGGTTTTTTTAATTGTAATACGTTGAACAAAAATGTGTGCTAAATATATGTATTATGCTGACAACTCCTAGCATCAGAACATCACCAGGCCAATGCTTACATCACCTTCATGAATGGAAAATTAAAAACACAAGCCACACCATTCCGATTGTGGCCATGCAATACAAACTATGGACCGCACAGTAAACCCACTGTAGTCGTCTGCGCTTCTTCAACGGAGTAGGAGGGACAGCAAAACGAGACAAACTCTCTTCTGAAGCCCTCTCCTTGTGGCCAGCACCAGAACTCGACTTGGGCACTTAGCCCCTGAACATATCGCTGCCATCATGCGCAATAATAGACCAGTTGGGGTCCAGCAGTGGCACGGGGGGTTAGTCCCGCATCGCGTTACAAACCCAGTGGACTCGTTATGATTCCTCGCCACGGCTAACATCAATGGCGAATGATATCCAAGCCAATTAGAGGCAGCCTTTTCAGCAGCCAACGCTAACCAGCATGGTGTATTCTGGTCAAACATGCCCCCGCAACTCAGATTAGCACGGTTGGCTACGTACGGTGTGAAATAAATTCAACATACATACAGTACATGCAATTGACATGGGGTGGTCATCGATGCTTTAATCCAGCAATAGATTTACAAAAGGCTGGAAAGGCGTATTGTTATTATCAACCCATAGCTATTCTTTTCATTGATCGCTATTTTTGTGATATGAAGAATGACCATTGCCCCTTATGGGCCGTGTTATGATTCATGTGTTACATTTTTTTAAAGTATTGGTGCTCTATGCACCAATGCCAAACGCAGTTTCACAAATAACTCATTGTTGTATCTGTACTGTATATCACTTGTCCTCTGTGTTTAGCACAGTGTTGTGTATACAAGTTTAAAGAACATTCTGACCTTGCACAGTCACCACGCCCACCCATGTTCGTAGCTTTTCAGCACTTTGCCACCCGCAGGATATATATTTATTGGTCAAGCAAATTCACAAACTTCCAAGACAAAGTGCGAGCGCTCTCCTCGACATGTAACCAAACACCGTCTCTTTTAGTTGCCTGTAAATATCTAACGAGCAGCAGCAGCAGCAACAATGGGAGACTCATAAATAACGCTCGGCACAAAACCCGGCACGAGCATGTACGTACGGCACGTTGGATTTTTTTCGCACCGTACGTACCTAACCGCACTTATTTGAGGTGCGACAGAGGGTGGGGGGGGGGACAGCAAACAAAACGCAAAAATCAGTTCGAACGAAATGTTTTTTTTCAATCTCGATTTTTTTTTTGGAGCACACAAAAAACCTGGCGAAGTTTCACCCGGGACTGCAACAATCGCCCATCGTCAGGAATTCACTTTCCATGCCTCGTACCCCCCACCCCGCCGCCCGACTCCTCGCCCGCCTGCCTGTTGCAATTCTCTCAGCGCGTTTTTTGTTCTCTCTCGATACTCGCTCGTCGTTACTTTTTGACTCGTCGATTGGATTTATCGCCGAGATGGTCGGCCGTCGCTTTTTGGCCGAGACGATTAAACGATTTTGGGGGGCGGGGGGGGGGTCCGCCGTTGTTCGTGTATGTGCAGAAGTCAGCCGCCTCTACTGAGCGGGAGCAGCGGCCCGGGGAGGGTGACCGCCGGGACCCGCTCTCCCTGGGCTCCCATGCAGCAGCAGCATCGTCATCCTCCCAGGTAACGGGAACTTACTACACAGAATGGGCGGCCGCTGGGTACATACATCGGTGCGGGGGTCACCAAAAGCCGGGGGGAGGTGTGGGGGGGAAGGGTGAAGGGGGAGAGAAGCAGGTGGCTGTTTCCCACGACCGACCCCCACGTGTATCAATGGGGTTCTTTTTTTACGTAAATATTTTGCCTTGTATGTACAGTCTATTGAACTTCTTTCGCACCGTACGTAGCCGACTGTGCCAACCACTCCGTGGGGCCTGGCTCATGAGTCGCCGCCACTGATGACACGTGACATAGATATCGAATTAGGGCCCTACATTGATAACCACCCAAACAAAAACGTTCATTATATTTTCTCCGGTAAATGTACATAAAATAACATGTTTTGGAGTTTCTTTAGGGCAGGGGGTGGGTCGTGGCGGAGATTGTCCCCCATCGACAATTTGCAACCGAGCGGAGCTGTAGGGGCCCAGGTAGAGTGGTGGCTGTCGTGTTCATCCCACAGACTGCGGCGGGCGCCGCTGCCCCGGAGGCAGCTGCAGGATCGACCGTGGGATCGACCGTGGGATCGACCGTGGGATCGAGCGTGGGATCGAGCGTGCGATCGAGCGTGGGATCGAGCGCCGAGAATGGGCAGCAGATGCGCGCACGTCTGGCAGTGTCGCCGCTGCGGACGGAGACTCGCTACGACCACGAGGTGGCGCGTCATGTGATGCCCCATCCTTTACCTGTACACGTACAGCCAGTGCTCGCCGTCGAGCCCGATGTCCGTGGAGCAGTGCCGAATTAAGCGAGTGAGGGGCCTGTAGCATATGTTTTCAAGGGACCCTAAATTTAAAAAAACACGTAAATATTAAAACACACATTTTTTACTTGTACAGTGAAGTAATTGTATTTCTTCATTTGTTACACAGGCAGATAATACGACAAATCGCTAACCTTAAACACCCAGTCGTTCATAAAAGTTGAAGGCAGTATAGTACTATAGTAATAGAGCAAGTGCAGAATCACTGAACTGGAATTGATAGTTTCAAAGCATTTAGAGCGAAGCCCTTGAAAGTGCGGGGCCTGTAGCATATGTAGCTACTTTTGCTACGAGGCTAATCCGGCACTGACGTGAAGGTATTGGCTCTAGTTGGTGTTATCCTGTCCTAGCGAGCCAACAACAGGACAATTAAAAGTTTGTTGTTGTTTGGAAAAAATAGAAGAAACCGGAGAGGAAGACCCAACAGAGAATGGCTTGACAACGACATGAGAGATTGGTGCCAGAGAGATGTGGCCACTACTTGGGCATGTTGGCACTACAAGACAGAGAGGAAAGTGGAAACAAATGACGAAATGTGCAGTGGGCACCTCTGGGCTGTCTGCCCATGGATTGTGACGATGAATAAACACCAGGGGAGCGATAATATGGCCCCACCTCGTCAGTAATCCTGCTGATGTTCTGATCAGGAGATTTTGCGTGTTGTGGGGTAATGTGTGGACACTCCCGCTTCTTCCAAAGACATCTGGCGAGCGTAGAATATTAGGGCCCAATTACCCTTTAGAGGAGCTCTCTCTTGACCTCACCCGGGTGGAGAGGGACTTCCACCAGCGGTGGTGTGAGCAGGACATTGCCGAGCTGCGCCTCTACCCATTTCTATGTTGGAATAGAGAGAGAGACATTCAACGTTTGCCGTAACTGTGTGTTTTCTAAATGTTTAAATTGCACGCACTCGCGTACACAGCATGATGTATACCAAGGCCGTAATTATAATATATATTGGGGGGGACACATCCCCCCCCCCCAATATTCAGATATTATCAAAATTTCCCCCCCATATATTGCTATGCAATAGATTTCTGTTCATATGATTGTGGTTATGGATGTACTTTATTCATCCCTAATCTCTGTCATTACATACAATGAAACAAGAAAAGGTAAAAAAGTAAAAAACAGAGCAATGTAATACAATACACTATCAGACATTATTGTAAAAAATAAAAAAAAGTACATCCTATGTGTTAATCATTTTTTTTATATTTTAGGCAGGAAATTCGTTTTCAAATTTAGATTTTTTTTTCTGGGGGGGGGGGCAGACCCCCTGGAAGATTTGGTCCCCCCCAATTTTGACTCCATGGCTACGGCCTTGATGTATACATATGCGATGCTCTGTAGTCCCGAGTCCACGTTGAATACTTTTGTCATTTGTGGTGGTGGGGGGAGGAATTAATCAACTGAAAGACACACACTGACACCTAGTGAGTGAGCTTGGACATTACATGGCATGCGTGCACCGAGAGAGACACGTGCAGTTTGTTCTGCATTTTGGATTTAACATCATTTCGTGTTGTCCATACAGTATTATTAAGTTGTACTTTTAAACGAAAGCACTTTAAGCACGAAGGAGGAATGCCGGTTGACAATGGCCGCTGTGATTGGTCGCGTGAATGCACGCTGACGAATGAATATCCTTGTAAACGTGTTTATCAAGGTTTCCTAAGCTGGGGGGTTATGTCTGTGTCCTTTTGTTAGGCGAGGGCATCGCTTGAACAAGCAAGGGGACACGTGTCACGCGATTGTGAGCTCATGACTCAGAAAATCACCAAACTATCACATCAGCTCAAGGTACGGTGGCGATTGCACATACACAATTGAGAAAAAAATAAAACACATTTAATTTATGTAAAAAAACAGTACGGTACTGCATTTTCAGTAAAAACAAAATCATTACACACATTACACACAAAGTGCTTGCAACAAATGAATCGCATGAACCACCATCACGCGACACTCCGGGGGTCATCCTCGTAGCAGCAACGGCGGCCGGGGGCTTTTGGCTGCTTGCCGTCGATCAAAGGCGGCGGTGGTCTCCGCATCACACGGCGCTTTCAGATGCGCTTCCGCGGCCGTCTGGAACGCTCCTCCCGATATTGGGAAGCCGCTGGAGCAAAGCACTTTTAAATCTGGAGTAAAAACTCTTTTCTTTGTAGCTATTTTTTGCGTGTGCATTGTTGTACCTCTCCCGCACCTCCGATTTGCACGGTTGGCAACGTACGGTGCGAAAAAAGTTCAGCACACATACATACGATCACTGTGTTTGTGTACATGTGTGTCTGTGTGACTCGCGCCACTCCAGGTAAACCAAGAGCATCAGCGGGATCTCAGCTCGGAGCTTTCTAAGAAGAACTCGATGATGCACGAGTACGTGAACATCAACTCCACGTTGCAGGAGACCACCATCGACCTGCAGGTGGGGAGCAAGAGCCCACGAGTCTCCGGCACTCCTCAAGCTTTGTGCCTCCATGCATCGTCCGATCACACAGCAGTCCGCACGCGGGAGAGGCCAGCATGGCAGTGGCCACCCTTCTCTAGCAGGCCCGGCTACAGCTCCTCGCAGATGGTGGTGAGGGGGGGCAGTAGAGCTGTCACGTGGGGGGGGAGGCAGTAGAGCTGTCACGTTGGGCGGGCAGTAGCACCCTGCCAGTGCCCAGCCTTGCCTGTCTTCTTCTTAAGGCAATTGCTGAGCTTTTCAGTTGGTTTCGTCGTGTGCCTGCACGGCAACTGTATTCACGTTGATCATTTACAGACACCATTGGGGGAAACACGCCCTGCACACAGCTCATTCTCAATCGTGAGCGAGGTGGCGACATCCCTCTGATCCAGAGAGATGGATGGAGATGACCACATACAGGGTCGCCCTTTATTTATGGACATTGCACAAGTACTTCTTTCGCACCGTACGTAGCCAGCCGTGCTAATCGGAGGTGCGGGGGAAGCAAAACGTGCGCGGCATGCGTGCCCCCCCCACCCCCCGCCATCTCTTTTTCAGCGAGCGCTCACAGACACCACCCTGGGCAACTGCAGACTGCAGGAGGAGGTGAGGAGCCTCAGCGAGAGCAACGCTCGGCGCTTGCGGGAGCTGCAGGAGTGCGAGGGGCACCTGCGCAGCGCGCAGCGCCGCGGGCAAACCCTGCAGCTGCAGGTGAGAGCGGAACTTCGAGGGCGCGCGCTGCATGTGACCGGGGGTCGGTCATGGGCCGAGTTTGGTGGGGGGTGGTGGGGGGCATGAGGAGGCAACGCCGCCTCCCCCCTCACCCCAAACTGAACACATTTATACATTTATTTCCAGTAGTTTACAAATAAGATGAAACTTATATTCGTTACGTGCACCCCGAAGATGCCTAATGTGAGGGACAAAGCGAACCCCTGCCCACTCCCCCCCCCAAAAACATCGAAGTCAAACTCCGACCTACGGGGTCGGTGTTTTTACGACGGGCTTCGTGGCCTATGTGCGCAGTGCCCCCATTCAGGCTGGAGCGGCCTTGGTGGGGGCAGAGCAACCTCTGAAGCTTGGACCGTGAAAGACTAAAATGATTTAAAGTAACAAAAAAATGTCTGTGCTTGGGTTCCATTCTGGATTCTGGGTGCATTTCTGTGCGGTGTTGGTACGCCTCCTGCGGGTTGCGTTTCCTGGCATCGCTAAAATAAACACAGAGTAACCGGTGTTGGCCAAATGTCCCAATGCTGAAAAAGTACCTTCAATTTACTCAATTGGGATTACACACAGCAGCAGCAGCATTGGGCCTCCTACTGCAAAAACTTGGCAGGACCCACCTAAAAAAGAGTCTTGAGACTCGGTGAGGCTTTCCTGGAAAAAAAACACGAAGAAAAAATAATAATGCTAACACACCATTGGAACCTCATTTGCAAGTAGCAAAATATGATGACATTTTTTTTTTACCCTTTTATCTGCCAACAAAACTGACACCTTTTTTTTAAAAATAATAATAAACGACTGCTGCTGGTTCTGGAACAAGTTCTGGCCACTGTCATTCACTTCCCACGTCACCAACATTTACCGGGAGCTTCTTGCTGTGAGCCACAAAGCGGTCCAACTGCGCCAACCCCACTGCCCAAAGTGGCCAAATGCGTTTGCGTTTAGTCCACGTTGAAGTTTAAGTTTGATTTTTTGTGTAAACCAGGTGAGGCCTCGGGAGAACCGGGATGAGTCTCGATAATAAGAGTGACCAGGTTCACCAAAATGACTTAAAATGAAAAAGGTAAAGTAAGCAGTGAAGTGAACAACAATCGCAACAAAAAATTTAAGCAAATACACTCTGTCACATAAGGAATTGAATATGTTGCACGGATATGAATCATCGTTAAATCAAAAATTGTAGCGGGTTGATTACCCCCAGATAAATCGCATTACAAACTACAAAACTGTAGGACTAATATATAAACAAACAAGGAGACGTGTCTAAAGGTATTGCAAGTGAGGTTATTATAAAGAATGGATCGTTTTAGCATGAGATTGCGATAAAGATAGGAGAGACATTTTTGGAGTGATGGAATTCTAGGTATTTCGGGCATTAATAGCATTCATCTAAGAGTAACAATCCTCACGGCTACGTGCGGTGCGTCTGTCTCTGTGTGGCCGGTGGGCAGGTGGAAGCGTGCCAGGCAGCCAACGAGAGCGTGATCCGTGAGACTACACGACGCCTCTACGGGGAATATTACGCCCAACTGACGCAGCAGGAAAGCCAGCACCGGACACAGATGGCCGAATTTCTGGTGCAGTGTTTTAATATTTTGACGCTTTTTTTTCTTTGCTTTTGATAACTTGAGAACCACGGTAAACTCTTGATTCGCGCAACGGGGCACGTGCCGGCTGTTACGTTCGGTTGAGCTTGTGTTGGCTCAGATTTTGCCCCCGTCAACTGTTAATGTGGTCTTGGCCAAATGTGGCGTTGTTATCTAAGGCAGATGAAGGCCCCCAGCAGGTCATCGGCATCAGATGTCATTGGCCCTCGTAACGTTCGCAACGTTCTGGTTATCCTCCCAGTTATCTAGATCTATCCGCAATGTCTTGGATGTGTGATCACAGATAAAGATTTGGCATATTTTTTCATAAAACACAACAAAATCTCCTCTAAGCCACAAATGTAACTGGGACTCTGCCCCCTATTGAGGTGCAGCCCTGCAATTGCGCGCGAATGCCACCGCTGGCAGATTGGTCGGTACCCACTTGATAAAGCGAGCCGCTCGAGAGGGTATTTCTTGGCCTACTCTTCCACTCTGGCCAGACATAATTATCCATTACTGAATGTCTAGAATTGTACTGCATTGGTATAGTTTCAGAGTTTGCATGGGGCTGCTGATTCCCCCAAACCCCCAATGCATCGATCTCTCTCCCGTGCCACCGATGAGTCCTGCGCGGGAATTGCGTCTCACTCCTGAACCCCGGCGGTGGCGCCGCTGCTACTACGCAGGCCCGGCAGATGGAGTACGAAGCGCGACTCCAGCGGGCAGACGCGGCACGTGAGGACACAGAGCGGACGCTGGCCGAGAGCCAGCGGAGATCCCGTGAGCTGGAGAGGCTGCTCTCTGGTCTGCAGGACGTACGTGAAATCTCTCTACATGCGATTCATCCCATATATGTCACCAAACCGCCGCTGCAGTGGTTAGGCACATTGCATTAAGAACACCAAATCTAGAACCAGCGAGCTGAGTTTGATGGCCAACCTCGGATAACTTGTGAGTGTGTGTATATTGAGCTTCTTTCGCACCACTGTACGTAGGTCACCATGCTAATCGGAGGTCCAGGTGAAGGACAAGAAAGTAAACACAAAAAGTATCGAAGTTATTTAAAAGTGCATAGCTCCAGTGGCTTCCAAATATTGTGGGGAAGAGCGTTCCAGACGGCCGCAGAAGCGCATATGAAAGGGCGTGATGCAGTGTTGGCTAGCCAAAACGGCAATGGCAATTCTGAGCCAAACCGGTGCAGGGACCTCGTGGTTACTGATGGTTTTCCACTGTTAGCCGTGTCAAGCCAGGAACCAATCCGTGGCTCCGCTGGCTTCGTAAAACACCTTAATCTGGCTCAGAGCCAAGCAATGAGAAGTACCGTTAGCCAGGGTCCAGGCTAACGGTACTTCTCATTGCGTGCACGCGGTCAGTCGGCGCACTGTGGGGACACAGCGTCACCACGCCACACGCACCCATCGCGACCCCGTTCACTGCCTGTGATGTCGGTGGCATGGATCGGCCTCTGCGGTGGAAAAAGAGCCTCGCACTTTCTGATCTTCGGCGGGCTGGCTTGGCACGGCCCTGGCGTGGCCCGGTTGCAGTGAGAAAAGAGTCGATTGCGTGCGTGTGTGCCTCCCCTAGGTCTACACAGTCTCAATTGAGTACCCGGTGCAGTTTGTAAACATCGCCGCTGGGGAGACAATTGACGGCCGGGCGTGGTGTTGGCCACCCACCCCCTCGTGTGCCACAGTGCCCGCCTTCAGAAGTGCTCGCTAACAGCACTTGCCGCAAAACAGTCTGTCAACGCTACGCGTGGCGGGGGGGATCGTTGTTTGTGCGTGCGTGTGTACTCACAGGAGAGGGAGCTATTTATCAGGCGGCAGGAGGAGGTGGAGTCTGAGCTGTCATTCATCCAGGCACGGCCGAGTGGCAGCCAGGGCGAGCAGAAGAGGTGAGAAGTTGCGGCAAATTCCTCCAATTGTCTGCTTCCGTGAAGCTTTCACCCGGGTTCTTGTATCCTCCAATGAACGTGAAACTTAAAAAAGATGCCCATTATCTCCAAATAAAAATTTGTCTGTATTTGACACACGTGTAAAACAACTCCCCGACTCTCGCTTGGCCAATAGCGGCAGCGTGCTCATCCCCACCGGTCGTAGCGTGAACGACGCGCGTCTCGGCCGCTTCCCGTCGCATCGCGTCGCTTTGCGATCGCACCGGGGTATATCCCCGTTCCCCTCGAATGCCACACGGTCCTCACCTTCACCATTATCATGACGGCATGCTATGTGTTTTATTAATATTTATTTTGTTTTTTTAACAGGCGTACGTTTAAAATTTGACCAAACTAGTTCAGAAGTAGCCCTGTGATGTCTGCTTCCGTGGGCTGTTGTCTAACACGAAGGGTCGCGCTGCTGCCTAAGAGTTCCGAATAAATTCTCCGTCTCGTGACATGTCACCGGCAGCACACGCGGGATGAATCTGGGGGACAATGACATTGAAAATATTCAACTTAAAGAGCTCTAAATTTGCTCAAGTGCAGTTGTCCTTGAGGTCCTCTATCCCAATTGGCCTCCTGTCAAACTCCCTGCATGCTGATTGGTCAACCGTCAGAATGCAATGGCGCTGATTGGTCGACTCTCGCCCAGAGGTCGCAATGGGGTACCTGATACCTGTACCCTACCCGATACCCGGCTACCCGTACCCGGCCGGGTACGGGTACCGTTTTGCGACCCTGATGCGGCTGGGTACGGGTACGGGTAGGCCGTGAGTCACTGGTGAGTAACCGTTTGTCACTCATTTCGGGTTAGGGTACGGGTACGGGTAGCGTACGGGTACCCGTACCCGGCCGGGTACGGGTACGGGTACCCGTTTGCGACCCTGGTGCGGCCGGGTACGGGTACGGGTAAGGAATCAAAACCCGTTTGCGACCTCTGCTCTCGCCTAACAGCTTTCCCACATGTTAGTCCGGAATCAGTGACAAAAACCTCCCCACTTAAGGTCAGGATGAGTGCCATCGTCCCATTGCTCGTCTTGAGATGATTGACGTTGCATTCGCTCTTCAGTTAGTCCGGCCCTCTGATTGAACGCTCTCGCAGGTGCGAGCAGCTGGAAGGCGAGGTGGCCTGCCTGCACGAAAAAATCCGACATCTCAACGGAATCATCATCTCCCAGGATCGTAAAATAAAGGGTGTGTTAGAAAAGGTGAGAGAAATGCAGTCCTTGTTATTCACGTGTTTATATTTTACTTTCTAAATAAATATGGCAATCCATGAATAGTTACCACCTATAATAATACTTTATTAATAATATACAAAAAACATTTTAATAGTTTTATTTTTTAGGATGTGTTGCTGGCTTTGTTATGACTTGAGTAAAAAACAAAAATCTAGATGTTGTTTGAAATCGGTAACAACAGTTGTGTAAGGGCATTATGATACTCTTGCAAATGAGACTCTTGCCTGGTCTTTTAGACCTCTCACCTGGGTCAATAAACAAAATAACTTGAACCGAGAAGCTTGATTATGAAAAATGCCAATCATGTAACCTCATTATAGAGGTTTTTTTATGTTTAGATCACGCCACCACCTGACACAGCCAGTCAGTAAGGCTTGCAACGTAAACAAAACACATCGTTACCAGTACAGCACACCGGTTGTGTGTCGGAGAGTAACCCCACCACATTTACTATTCGAGCACCGTGACGTTTCGCCGGTAATTACAACCAGCATCATCAGGCGACAGCCAGAACTGTGGAAACATCTTCCTGCTGTTTCGGTCTTAAAATCGAGGTGGGGATGTGATGTCGTCACTTGCGAGCCCGTCAGGTGCAAAGAGCAGGGTGTGGGGTTCAGTGTGACCCCGGGCGACGACGATGTCGCTTTGTCTTTGTGCGCATTGCGACAGGTGGAGCGTTTGCAGTGGGAGCTGCAGCAGAAGGATGTCGTGATTTCGAACCTCCAGCAGAAGGTGGCCACACTGGAGTCTGAGGTAAACATCGATTCACGTCGGCATGCACATCGGTGAATCTGCATCCAAAAAACAAAACTTGCATACGCTCCATCGTGTTTGTCCCCAGAAGTATTTCATTTTCTTTTTTGTGCTTTTTGTGTCTAGTTTGTTGTCCTTCCCCCCCCTCCCCGCACCTTTGATTAGCATTGTTAGCTACGTACGGCACGGGTGAAGTTCAACGTGCATACATACATTTGCAGTATGGAAGCCGACTCGTAGCTATCAGGGAGTATTGCGTTTGAATTCTTGAAATGTGTCCATTTTTGCCCTGGCTTATGTCCCCAAGTTTTTTGCCAACCCTTTGATCAATTTGGCTGCTTTTCAATCGGGGTAAGTCCCTAATAGCGACACGACTTTATGCTACAGGTTCAATTGCATTGGATCATCTTAGCGGAATAATTAATAGTGCCCCCCCCCCCTCCCCACCCCGTTAAGGATGGATAGACAGGCCTTACCCAAAACAAACGCCTCAATCGTTTTTTGGAGGAAGTGTTAAAAATGCGTCCAAGCCAGCGGCACGCGAAATAAAAATTTGTCCTCTCAAACAAACAACGAGATCCGGCCCAGGGGGTATGTCCGATGTGGCGCTCGCTCGATGCCCCCCGATGACTCGTTGCAGAACGCCGCGCTGAAGAGGAGGCTGGAGGAGCAGAGCCGCGCGGTGAAGACGACCGAGAGGTCGACGCCCAACGTGTCCATCCCCTCCTACGAGCCCCATCTTCCTGCGTTGACGAGGTGAGGCTTGGCCGCACAGTCCACCTCACACGACAATGGCAAACACTGTGTTGTGTTGCTCCTGTGGCAAATGCTGTGTTGGTAAGACGGGGCGAATGATCCGCAATCGTGGCTGCCGCATGATGAGGCTGGTTGTAATTTTACCGGCGAAACGTCATGCTCCAATCGTAAATGTTGTGGGTTTACGGAACTAAATTTCGATTTAAAGTTTTCGTGACTGCAGGGATTCATCTTCTTGGTTCTTTCGGTAAAGTGACGTAGAAGGGAAATAATAAAATAATAAAAATAATACAGAATAAAAACGTCGTGAGAATTATTTTATTATGTTTTATTTTTAATGAACTAGTAACGAATTGGCACGTTTTGTTGACGTAACAAATTTTACAAATTGGCTGTGTCGGGTGGTGGCGGGTTTAACGACACGTATATTTACGCGATCTAACCCAAATAAAAACTCTTATGGACGACGGTGGTAGTCGCCAAGCGGCACTGATGTGTGTGGGGTGAGAGCGAAGTGGCATCTACTCCAGGGAAGGCACGCAACATGCGAAACTGCATCGTGGCAAAGGCTCACTTGTGGTCTCGGAAAAAGACCCATTGTCTTGGATATCTATGGATGTTTCCCGAAGAAAAATAAATCTCACCTGGTGTAGCAGCGAGCAGCGAATGCAATGAAATGTCTCGTGGCGCCGCGCAATTTGTGTCCGCAGGAGGCAGTGGAGTGTGGAGTCGTCGAGCGAGAACGGCGACTCGCCCCTGGCAAGGCTGAGAAAGTTGAGAGCCAGCAGGGTCCAGCCTGGACAAGGCGGCAAGGAGGCCGAGCGCAACGACTGACTGACGACGACGAAGCTCCTCCTCGTTCACCCTTCACGAGCATCGCAGTCGCACCCTCCACCATGCCACAATCACCCCCCCCCCGCAACAACCCACGATGTGACACACTGTGGAGTTAGCGCGCAGAATCGAGCAACCACATGATCCGTTTTCGCGCCATTCTGCGCCAGGGAAAAAACACGCGGCCAAGCCGAGCAGTAAACTGCCCGGAGCCAACAGCGGCAGCAGAGAGGGAAACCTTTAAGAGGGCAGGTGCGGCGAGCAGTCACTGCCATCGCCGCTATGGCAGCCGTGCAAGACAAGAGGTTGCTTCGTGGCAGCGTGAGACGGGAGGGGGTGGTCTGTGGTCGTGCCGCGGACTAGATGATTGTTTAGTCGATGTAGGCTGGCTGCTTGACTGGCTATGTATATAGAGTGTCCATCGAGGTGTCATCCATTATCAAAGAAGTGTTATTAGGCAGCTTGAAGTCGGTAGACTATACATACACACGCTTGCTCGTATGCATATTTTATTGTACGAGTCTCAACCCTTCAGACCTTGACATGTGCGCTGTGGTGTTGGTGACGCACGTGGCTTTGAGGCTAGGAGAGTTCCCCCATGTGTGTTGCCGATTGTGATTGTTCCCATTGTGATTGTTCCAATTGTGATTGTTACTGTTGTTATTGTTCCCATTGTGATTGTTACCGTTGTGATTGTTCCCATTGTGATTGTTCTCATTGTGATTGTTCCCATTGTGATTGTTACCGTTGTGATTGTTCCCATTGTCATTGTTCCAATTGTTATTGTTCTCATTGTGATTGTTTTCATTGTTATTGTTCCCATTGTTATTGTTCCCATGTGATTGTTCAGATTGTCATTGTTCCAGTTGTGATTGTTCCCATTGTGAATGTTCCAATTGTTTTTGTTCCTATTGTTATTGTTCCCATTGTGATTGTTCTCTTTGTGATTGTTCCCTTTGTGATTGTTCCGACTACAATTACAATTGTTCCGACTACTATTGTTCTGACTACGATTGTTCCGAATGTTTCTCTCATGTTGCTGTTGAAGATTACCCCAGCTTTTAATCTGACACCTGGTGGTAACAAAAAAAACACGTGTGTAACAAATGATGCCAACATTTAAACTTCCTTCTCATTAATAATAGTAATACAAAACAATAATTATTTAGTAATTAACGATACCTTTATGGATGCCCTGTATAATATGCAAAGTTTTAATGGTCGATCAGATGATTCATGGTCCAGGTTTTATTTCAAAGTGGCATTTATTGCAACGGTAGCAGTGCTCTGATTAATATGAAGCCGACAGGTGACTCAAGCGAACAACTTTAGCTCCGTCAAACCCACTCACCAAGCCCGCATCATTCAGACTGTACAGCAAACCCTCATGAGAGCGGAGCGCGAGGTGAGCACCAGCAGGTCACGTTGTGGACTAACGCACCTTTAAAACCAGGACGAGTGCAGGAGGTCGGCAAGAGCACCCGCGTTACCTGCAGGCTCCGAGTAGGCCAGGTGGACTCGAAACACACCGCCACACGACTCTCTCTCTCAGAGCGACCGCATCCGCGATGTGCGAGCGACGATCCAAAGCATCGGTCTGGCATTCTAATTTCATTTCGCCCGTGAAATTGTGGGAAGAGCTTCTCCAACGTACGAGTTTTTTGAAATCTTAGTTTTGTCGTTTTATTTTACGCACCTTGAAGATGTATCCGAGATACAAGATAGTGCGAATTTTTCTTTTAAAAGTCGGATATTAAGAGACTTTAGACATTGCATGTTGCTTCAATATACCATTTGTATATTATATTTTTTTCCCAGATGCTGCCCAGCCTGCCTACTACTGGCTGAAACAGCAGAGTTTGTTTCCGGGAAAGTGCAATAGCTTATACCACAGAGCTATTCCGGCAGAGTGGGAGGCTATTACAATGGTTTTCTCATGGCCTGCCTTTTCCTGCCAGATATAGAGGTCCAGAATTCAACAACCCCATCCATAAACATGGAGTTCCTGGAGCGCTCTTGAGATGCTGACCTCTTGATTTTTATCTGGCTATGACAACTATAATACTAGATGATGGTTTTGTTATCATTGTTAACATGTTAAGGCTGGTCTTCGTTCCTAAGTAAGCCTGTGTTCGTTTTTAGCAGTGGCGATTCAATGCTCAACATTGAGAAGACAACACAGTTCGCCTCGGGTTTTCCAGTGTCACGCCCAGGTGGACTAATTGATCATTGAAGCACAAAGGCAGTGATGCTGCACCCGTGCTGGTTTTCCCACCAGACCGGTTCTCCTGGGAAGCTACGTGGGCAGTGCGCACCCATCTGCTGGAGATAATGCTGAAAATTAAGGCACTGTTGGCGCATTTCAGTTTGTCGGTGGTTCTATATGTGCATCTGTGGGTCTCTCTGTAAGTATATGGACCTCTGTGTGAGTGTGGGTCTCTCTGTGAGTCTATGGGCCTCTGTGT
>CM025621.2:2426719-2444513 GCA_014621495.2 Entosphenus tridentatus | reverse complement strand
TCTGTGAGTCTATGGGCCTCTGTGTGAGTGTGGATCTCAACGTGAGTCTATGGGCCTCTGTGTGAGTGTGGGTCTCTCTGTGGGTATATGGGCCTCTGTGTGAGTGTGGATCTCTCTGTGAGTCTATGGGTCTCTGTGAGAAAGCACTGATGATAAAGCCACTTGCCAGCACATTCCACATACTCAAATGACTCCACCTGCACACTGTCATCCGATTAACTTTGTATCATATTTTATGTGTGTATGTTATATAAAAAAATATGTGTGTGATGGTCATGCAGCATCTGAATGGGGTTTCAATCGCTTTTTAAATCTCACAAATTCTCATCATGGAGGAATGGTAATTCTGTCAAAATCGGGTGGAAATTCCAACAATCTGAGAATAAATAAGGAGGGGTTGCTGGTTTGTGTCTCCAGAAATTGTTTGGCTGGTACATTTTAGAGGCTTCTAGATTGACTTCAGTGACCATCAAATTACATTAGCGGAAATTATCATAAATAGATCATCAAACACGTTTGCTAACACTGTCTTAAAAATAAAATGTGCATCATGGGTGACATTTTTGGCAGTGATACTTCTTAGGGCTTCACAATGTGAGGGGTCGTGGGGGTTATTTGACTTTACCACTGATTACTGTTGTGTGCCTTTAAATGGTTTTAACAGATACAATTATATTATTTGGTAATATTACACACTTGGTTTTTTTCAAGATAAAGCATGTTTTTGGTCGAATTTGATTGTTAAAATAACAGTTTTTGTCGTGAAAACAGTTGTTTAATGCCAATTTCCAGCAAACTTTTTTTCTATTTACCGTTTCCATGTTACTTTTTGAGTTGTAGGGGCAGATAGTATTAATTTTGCATAAAACCAACAGTTCTGGTTACGTTGAAACCACGGTTTAAGTGCGTTTATTTTCAATTTAATGACACTTTCAATCGGCAATTTAATACAACTGCGCACCTGGTGATGAAACAGCGCCCCCTTGTGGTTTTGAAAGTTTTTTTATTCAAAAAAAGAGTTTCCTTTCACGTCCCAGGTCTCTTTCACCTATGGCCCAGGTCACCACGGATTGATTCCGCATCCTCCTGCACCCCTCTAGCCATGAGTGCTCAGGGTCTCCTTCACATTTGTATCTGTGCAGGCACCTGCCATTGGGAATGTTCCCGTTCTCGTTGTTTTTTTCGGTAAAGTCACGTAGGTAAAAAATAAAATAAATGAAAAATGAAAACAACTAAATTAAATCACGACGTTTCGGGCACAAGACAATATATCTCTTAGATCTCTTAGACATCTCTTAGACACACTTAAGAGGTTGTGCTTTCGCTACGTTGTCCCCACCTGAAGACGGACGCTTGTGTTCCGCCCGAAACGTCGTGATTTAATTTAGTTTTCATTTTTTTTACCCACGTGACTTTACCGAAAAAACCAAAGAGTATATGGATCATTGCAGTCACGAAAACTTCACATCTAGAATGTTCCCGTTATTAAATCGTCGTTGTTGGGGGTACCCCAGTATCACATACCTGCATTTCCCATAAATATGCTGAATTCCTCTTGATATGCAAATTATTTTGTCAAGGTGCACCTTCCCACCTTCCAACCCAGCTTAAATATACGCTACAAGCGTGGTGTTGTTTCGTTCAGACGCTGTCTCCCCGACAGACCTGGTCTTTACCTGAGGACGGCTGCTTGCGTTGTGGCCGAAACGTCGTGATAATTATCTTATTATGTTTTATTTTATCATTTCCATTCTACGTGACTTTACCGAAAGAACCAAGAAGATGAAACACTGCGCAAGTGTATGAAATGTCTTACGTACAGACACTTTCAAATGACTCCCACAGCGGCTTGCAACCGTTGACGACGCTTAGAGTTTGGAACAAAGCTGCCTCAAGGCAATAACTGGTACAGAGGTGCCCCTCGTTCCAGAAGTTATCAGCTGCCTTCCAAGAGTGGTCCCGGTATGTATTTAAAGCTCGGATAGTGGACATTAAGGAATGTTCAGTTTTGAATGAGAAAAGTTAGTGGGCTTGGGCAGGACACGTCGCCGATTTTTTAATTATTTTTTTACCAAAGAGAGTTCATGAAGCTATATTCTTGGTTCTTTCGGTAAGGTCACGTAGAAGGGAAATAATAAAATAATAAAAATGAAACATAACAGAATAAAATTCTCACGACGTTTTGGCCACAACGCAAGCAGCCGTCCTCAGGTGAAGAAACAGAGCTGTCAGAAAGACAGCGTCCTAATTAAGTTATTTCAGGTCACCTTGATCCCTGGATCTTGGCAGAGTTGGCATGCCAGTCATGGGCGTTGTTTGACCATACTTCACCGTGCCGGTCAGTGCAGGTTCAAAGGGGGAAGGACCCAGGACTGATTAGGATTTATCTCCCCACTGTCATGAGGTGTGGCCAGGAATCGATCTCCGGGGTTCGTAGTGCAGCGTGTTGACCATTGCGCCATCAGATGACCCCCTTGTAACGATTTATAAAATATTTATAATAAAATAAAATAAACAACTACAAATTGTTACATCTTATGAAGTGTTTTATTCAACAATTGACAATACAAATGTGCACTTAGTTTTTTTTTATCTAATAATATTCGATATGCATGCTATAAGAGGTGCCATACATTAGTCATGCTCGTGTTTCATTGTAAATAAACAACGATGCATAATAATTTCTCTAATTGCAAATTCAAATCACACCAATTATAATCTTACGTAATACCCTTAGCATGTAACCCAATCAACTACTCTTGGCACGCACACAAACACGCATGCTGTTATCGGCCAACAATAATCGGAAGTTTAAAACAAGGCATTGTTAATACTTCAACTCCTTAGCAACTGCACGCATACAGCGGCATGACAATGTATGGCACGCACGGGCGTTAATGTTAATATTGGAATTTTGCATCACTTATTATTATTGCCAACATCTGCAACAAAAATATTTAGTAAGTTTTAATTTAAGTAGCAAACTTTCAACACTCAACATGAACCATCCCAAAAGCAGACAACGATTGTATATTCACCCAAAGTTTTAACCACTTTTTTACGAGCAACCAGCATTCGGTTTTGTAAATTGCCTGCATATTAAGACTTCCAGCTACGTATTCTGCAACATTACCATATTTTTGCTACTGCTACAAAGCTATCTGGTCCTATTTAATAATGTAGCAGTCACGTTGCACCGCCGCTGAAAGCCTAAGCGCATAGTGGAGAGATGGAAAAGCCAGCATTTCATTAAAGACGCTTGAGAACTGAAACGTTTAAGATCAAAGGTAAAGGTCGAGCTCTGCAAGCTGCTTTCTAATCAAACAGAATTAGTGGGTATACAACAATTGTAAAAGTTGCATCTGCACCGGCGTGTACGCGCGTACATCCAGCGGGTGTCTGTGTGTGTGCACGACTCTGGGGGCGGGGGGGGGTTCCCATCTGCCTGTGTGCGGCTTGTGGAAGCACCACCACAGACGGTAGGAGAAAACATGTTTGGAAAGGGGGGGGTGCTGAAATACAATTGTGGGGGTGGATTTTTTGTTTAAAGTATATACTAAAACATAATTGGTAAGTGAAATATGTGTGTATGTGAATATCAATCTCTGAAACAAAAGAGAACGCAAGGCGATGGACTTAACATCAATGTTCTGTTTGTGTATTTATGTTGAACTTCTTTCGCACCGTACGTAGCCAACCGTGCTAATTGGAAGTACGGGGGGGGGGAGGACAACAGCAGCAGCGGTGACCTTGCGCCGCTCTCGCCGCCTCTGGCTCAGAGATGTTTTCCTGCAGAGGCTGCGTTTGAATGATGCGAGCGAATAAACTGGCACAACGCGGTGTGTGGGGTGAGGCGGGGCGGAGGGCCTAAGTCCTGGTTTAGCCGTAGCTACCCGCGGTACCCTTGGGCACCACCAACAACCACAATGGGGCCGCGCTCTCTCGGTCGCTCTCAGCGGCTGCTCGCCATGTGCACGCGCACAAAGGAGTCGAGGCGCTGGATCCGTTCCATCAGCAGGTCGCTCTCCCGCTCGCAGTGGTCGAATAAGAAATCCAGCGGGGAAACGTCCCAGTCCAGCTCCTGCGGAAGAGGCCGTCACATTTAGTCACCGTACGGGACGTGGCACATACACGTCGGTGGGTGGGTGCGTGGGTGGGTGGGTGGGTGCGTGGGTGGGTGGGGGGGCCCGCCGGTGGGTGGGTGGGGGGGGGGGTGCCCCCCCCCCTGAGTGGGTGGGCACGTGGGTTGGTGGGTGCGTGTAAGTGGGGTTGGCTTGTGGGGCCAGACACAAATACGGGCACGTCCAAAAAAATGAAAGCTCATCCCAGTGTTATGTTCGTCTGATGACATCAAGCCCTTGGTAACAACCCTAGCCGCTTGGACTCTTTTGGGGGCCTGACAAGTGGGGGGGGGGACACCTCCATTCGTCACGAGAACAGCCACTACCTCGACCATACCTCCTTGCAGATCACGAGGACGGGCTCCGTGTGGTCAGTTTGAACAGATTTGCTGGAGGAGAGGGCATCGCCGTCCACCTCCAGGGCTTGCTCACTTCCCATCCTCACGTCCGGCGCCACACTCAGCTCCGCGATGGGCTCCGCGATGGCCTCCTCGATGGCCTCCTCCGTGAAGGGCAGGCCGGGCAGGCTGGGCAGGCTGGGCAGGCTGGGCAGGCCGGGCAGGCCGGGCAGGCCGGGCTGGCCGGGCAGGCCGGGCAGGCTCGGAGCGGTGGCTGTGGGTGGCGTGGCAGCGACATCTGGGAGAGGTGGAACGACGGGCGTCGCATGCCCGCTGTTGCTCTCTACGCCATCCCACCTGGGCAGAGAGCGGCACAGCGTTGACAAGTGCCCCCAGGTTCAACTGACAAGAGACAAAGATACCCCGTAGAGCCTTCACAGACTGTAGGGGCAAGTGCTGTTAGCGAGCACCTATGAAGGCCGGCACTGTGGCACACGAAGGGGTGGGTGGCCAACACCACCGACCCTCCACTTCTTTGGCACCGTACGCAGCCAACCGTGCTAATCGGAGGTGCGGGGGATGGATAACAAATGAGAAAGGATGACGGCCCTGGTCAAGACTCATGATGAAGTGGCCGTCAATGGATGGAGCAGGCACACGGGGAGCCTCCACCACAGTGACGGAGTGAAGACGGCTTGCGTGGCAGAAGTGCTTGATGGAGATTTGCAATGAAAGACTGTGGGCGATTGCAGCTTGGGAAGGACTTCAACCCCGCAGTGGATAGATCACGGCTGATAATGGCAGTCGTCAATATCAAATGCGTTCTCGATGTACATGATGATGATGACGATGATGATGACGATGATGATGTGGGATGCACAGAGTACTGGACGGTCTGGCCCTAAACAACAAATCCCTCTGCTTTAAACAATCGGCATGTGCGTAGTTAAAGCACGAACATATTACATGAGGGGGAGGGGGAATAAACAACAAACCCTGTGGCCAGTTTGCTCTTTTCCAGCTCACGCTCAGACTCCAGAAACTCCACCAGAAACTTCATCTCGTGGATCTGAGGAGCAGAAACTCGTGTTACATTTGCCTAAGTAAAGGGACTCCTCTGCTTACGAACATTCGACTTACGAACATTCAAAGATACGAACAAACCTGTCTGTATGCCCAGCTGCCTGTTCAGACCGAGAGGCGTAAGTTTAACCGTCAAGCAACAGATGGCGGTGGTGGCATCTACATCTGCAGAACGTGAAGAACCAGTGGCATCTACATCTACAGGAGATTATACAACTTTTAAAGCCATTCCCTGTGTTTAGGGTACATGCCGTACATGTTTGGAGTAAAGTTGGACTTACGAACAAATCGACTTACGAACAGATCTCTGGAACCGAACTCATTCGTAGGTAGAGGAGTCCCTATAAATTATAATCTCTTAAGTTCGGAATTATTCAGTGTAGAATTTTTTTTTACATTTATAAAATAAAATGCATTGCATGCATACAAGAGTGTTCTTGCCTTTGTTATTAATTTATTTTGTACGATAGTCTAACTTATTCCTGCTAGACCCTGATTATCCAAAGTGTTGACTTTCCCTATCTTTTATCGTTTTAACGAAACGTAAAAAAATTAATGCAAAATTACTGGCACGAGGTTCAAGTGAGTTCTCCTTAACATCAATTGTGATGATTAGCAAAGGGAATGAATCATTATATCGACTTCATGTCAGGAAGTCCACATACCCACAATGCATTTCTATTTTGTAGAGTGACGCTACCCGCACAGCCATATATTTAATCAGTCATCGCCCATTTGAATCCGTGGCCTTTCAGTGGTAGTACATCGCTGTGTTACGGCAAAACTAATTTATGTCTCCAATAACACAGACTGGCTGCCTTTTGAAAGGACTGTCAGCCACAGCATTGAACTGTATCAGTGAGTAAAAAAGCCATGCTGATATCATTTACAAAGTGCCAGATTACAGCTGTGCACTAACACATTACAGTAACAACAATGTAATATAATCCCTAATTTCAATTGTGACATTGCATCCGTCATGTTCGAGCGTTGTCTGACCTCATACTTCAGCTGAGAGATCTCCGTCGTCAGTTGATGATTTGTCATCTTCTCCTCGCCTAGTTTCGACCTCATCCCCTCCATCTGATGCAAGAAGCCGGACACACCAAAATAACCGTGGGTTCACATTCACACACGTAGACTTAAGCTCTCCTGGCCAGGGAAGGACTCATGACATCAGGGCTAGTGTCCTCTGTATGTGAATGTGGTCAAGATGGAGAGTATATTCCATTGGCTGTGTGGTGGCAAGGCCCCTAAGATCTCCCGTGGGGTCAGTGGATGAAACAAGCCTCTATTCGCGAACGACTAATGCCCACCTTTCCCCGCACACAATTTTACTTTGAATGCCAACCAGACGTTCTGGTTTGGCCACCACGATAGCCCTGTTTATTAGACCCAAAGCATTTTTTAAAATCAGGATTTTGCCCTGATTTAACATTTTTTGGCCTCGTGCTCAACTCACGTTATGGGCAAAGGTTGGGGGGGGGGGGGTGGCGGGCGGGGGGGCTATCCAAGCAGTGGGTGGGGTTGGCTGAAGGGTGGGTGGGGTCTTATGAGCAGCGGCGGATGGGGGCCACCTTCGGGAAGTTGGGCGGGGCTAGCAGCGATTGTGTGGGCGTGGTTATGTAAAAGTGGGCGGGGATGACATCGCGTCGCGCGCTCTCGGTTGAGCCTCCCAGAAATTCGGTATCTTTTATTGATTTGCACGTTGCTCGTGGGCTACCTGGGCCACCAGGTCTCGGATCTTCTTTTGGTGCGAGGACAGCATGTCGTTGAGAAGGTTGATTCGCTTCTCCAGGAGAGCTCTGTCCCAGCCAGGTCCCCTGCAATTCAATTCATGTTAGCCGCAGAGGGCCCTTTCCCCGTTGACGATGGTGCGTTTGAATCGTAACTACTTTGTGTAAGGGACACCGATGAGGCGCTCCCCACAAGTGATAAACAAAGTGACCGGAGGGCCGAAGGATGAGTTACGAGCGCGAGATGCACGCGCCAGGTCGTGGGGTCGGGCCGGCAGCACGCAAGGTCAGGAGCCCTGATTGGCCACTCGATACTCAGTTCAAAAACGTTGACATTTGTAGCACTGAAATCGTCACACTTAAATGTGAATATTGGTAGTAACTGAACAGTAAATATAGCTGATGAGTACCAGTAGCCCGAATTATTATTTGCGCAGGAATTGTGGTGTTTAATTGACGAGTCGTTACAATATTTACCTTATAACTCCCTCTGAGCTTATTTGAGTGACAGCCTGCAGGTCTGTTTCCAGAGCTTCACACTCCTTGGCCGATTCCCTCAGCTCCTGAGAATGAAAAAAAGAATCCAAAGAAGTCCCACAACCAGTCTGACACCGCCAGCCGTCAGCCCATCCCATCCGATCCAAGCTCAAGTTCATTTGGAGCTTGGACCATTCCTACTGACCAGTGTGAAAGGTGTTTTCGGTGGTTGTGTTCACAGGATGAGGTGCGCCTTGATACAAACTCGCAGCAGTAATTAAACCTCTGTTCTGTTTAGTTAGTTTTCTTTTTTACAACGTAGCTTTGCAAACTAGGCTTGCGATTTGGGGATATCAAGCTGCGGACGTCCGCAGTTGTTATCTAATGGCTGGTCTTTTAATGAACATAAGAGCATAAAATTGTCACCACCACCTCAGGGTCATTCGTGGAGATTGGCTCCAACCAATTCTTAACGTTCTTAAAACATGACTTGGAGGGATGGAATAACGTTTTTTAATAACGTACTTTTTTACGAACTAAGAATTAGTTTTTTTACTTGTTTTTAAACTGAATGTCCAAAATCGAGAGAGTGGAAGGTTCACACTGGCAGAGCTCGACTGGCAAGGCCAAGGGAACGAGTCGACCCATTGTCTCAGTCCACCATGAGCTCTGCTGGCAGAGTCCGGCTCCGAGAGATTTGACTTCAGGCTGTGTTTGAACGTGAGCTGGTAAATAGATTTGAGGTGACCAATCCCTGTTGGCCCCGAGACCATCGTGGCCGATGGCAATTGATGGGCAATCAGCGTTGAGGTACACGGTTAAAATGTAATATATATATAGATGATGATGATTGATGAGGCTAATGATGACTATAACGTATGTATGTGGAACTTCTTTCGCGCCGTACGTAGCCAACCATGCTAATTGGAGGTGCTGATAATGATCATGAGGCTGATAATGAATTCGAGGATGATCTACGACGATGATGATGATGAAGAGGATGATGTTGACGATGATGGCAAGCCGCACCCCGCTGATCTCCAGGATCTCGCTGCTCATCCTCTGAGCCTCGGCCTGCGCTGCGTCAAGCCTGTCCCGCATGTCGCTGCCGCGCTCCTTGGTGGTTTCGATCTCCTTTTCGATTCCGCTCACCTCCACCTGAACAACACGAGCACCGGTTCCATGAGAATTCTGCAATTATAGTAAAAAAACAACAACAACAACACAAGTGCACCTGTCAGGTTTGAGTGACAGCCTCGGTTGACCGACGCATTGAGATACGGCTGAAAATGCTGCAGGGTTTGAGTCACTCAACTCTAATATGTATGTGTGTTGAACTTCTTTCGCACCGTACGTGGCCAACTGTGCTCATCGGAGGTGCAGGGGAAGGACAACAAACTAAATACATAGATAACAAACTGTGCTGTCAGTGTCACGGCCCATTTTCAGATAGAGGTAATGTTGGAAAATAGACATTGCATATCAATGAATTATCACAGTTCTTTTTTTTATACTTGTTGTGGACAAACACTTTATATTTAATTTTTCCCGTTGTTTTTCAATGTGCTGAATAAGGCCTATCACCTAAATTATTGGCTTGCTACGCATGCTTCAGTTGTACAGCAGTATGAATCACAATGGTGGTAAAGTATTTTCAGCCTCTGCTTCTTTGACCGTTTGGCCAAATTGTGCTGGGGCAGAGCGCGTCAGTCACAAATCAGATGGTCACGGACTAAAATCCCAGTTGAGGGTTAACTTGACTCTGTTACCCACACTATCCGAACAATCCGAACCCCGAAAACCCCGAGCGGTTCGGCCTAGCTTGTCTGTATGTGTGTTGAACCTATTTCGTGCTAATCGGAGGTGCGGGGTAGCTGCAAGGCAGTCTCACCTTGATCTGCTGCAGCCTGGCCAAGGCCTGGTCGTAGCTCCTCTGCAGGCACTCACACTCCAGCCTCTGGGCGACGCTGCTCCGCGAGGCGGTCATCAGCGCAGCCTGCACGGCAACCACCGATGGCGCGTCGACACCGCATGAATACCGCATTGACACCGCATCAATACTACGTCGACACCGCATCAATACTACGTCGACACCGCATCAACACCGCATGAATACCGCATCGACACCGCATGAATACCGCATCGACACCGCATCGACACCGCATGAATACCGCATTGACACCGCATCGACACCGCATGAATATTGCATCGACACCGCATCGACAGTGCATGAATACCGCATCGACACCACATCGACACCGCATGAATACCGCATCGACACCGCATCAATGCTACGTCGACACCGCATCAACACCGCATGAATATCGCATCGACACCGCATCGACACCGCATGAATACCGCATGAATATCGCATCGACACCGCATCGACACCGCATCAACACCGCATGAATATCGCATCGACACCGCATCGACACCGCATCAACACCGCATGAATATCGCATCGACACCGCATCAACACCGCATGAATATCGCATCGACACCGCATCAATACTACGTCGACACCGCATAAAGACCGCATCAGCACCGACTCCACGGCCGTTTCCCCACCATGGCCCCCCCCCGGCCGTGCTACCGGCGTCGCGTCGTCGGGCTGCGGCGTCGAGCTGGCCACGTGTGGCGTCACGGGCAGGGGGACCCGGCGTCGGTGACCCCACTCGCGCTCGACCTTCGTGGGACACGACGAGGCTCCCGTTGGGAGGGAGCCTCCATCGGCGCCTCTGGGGAGCTTCTTCAGCTACGGGGGCTGCGCGTGGACTGCTCGTAGCTGGAGGGCAGCCCAGTTGCGACGCCGTGGCCCTTCATATGAAGTGCGGCCCTTCATATTAAGAGACTGGCCCGTGGAATTGGATACCAAAGAACTACCCCTGAGATCCCTTTCAAGTGACCCTCATGTGAATGCTAGCAGTCAAACATTGCATACTACACACAGTCACTTGATGGCCATAGCCATCGCTTATCCAATCCAATGGGCACATTACCAATTGAAATGGGATGTATTCAATTAAAGCGTTGCAAACCCCCACTCTATCTGATCCTGAGCTCCACGCTCTACTCCCCATGTCTTAAATCCACCGTGAGCCTGAATTCCAGTCCACGTGACCCTAGGACGATCTTAGCGCGCCCCACGTCAGGTGACGGGTACCTGTGCGTGCAGGTAGGACTCCAGCAGCTTGGCAATGGAGTGCGTGTAGTGCTCTATCAGCTCCGTGCCAAGCTGCGGCAAGGGCACGCCCGTGATGGCTTCCTTTCATCCGGGACAGACGAAACACAGCGCGTGAGACGTCGGCAAAGAGAGCGACGGGCGGCAGTAGCCGGCAACGCAGAGAGGAGTTCGCGAGGGCGTTGCCGTTGCTCGTTACCTTTCCGCTGGCCGTGCCCGCAGCGTTCTGGCGAGTGGCTTTCAAGTGACGCTTTATTATTTTGCTCAGGTTCTCCAAGTAACTTTTGACCTGATGAGGATACCACGAATGCCCCCCCACACACACACACACACCAGAGGTTAAGGTTGTTGTTGGGTTTTTTTTTCTTTCAAAAGCACTTCACAAGTCAAAACACAAAACTAACTTGAGTACTAGCAGTGCGAGAGGTGTGAATTGGGTTTTTTTTCTTTCAAAAACACTTCACAAGTCAAAACACAAAACGAATTTGTCTACTAGCAGTGCGAGAGGTGTGAATTGGAATAAGGTGAAAGGTGAAGTTGAAGGAACGAGCTACCTCCGAACATGTTTCTTTCTCCTCCACGATCAGCTCTCCCAGTTCACTGTCTCCTCCACTCGCCTCGAACAACCTACGGGGTTCAGAAAGCATCGGAACGTTCAGCATCAGTCATTGCGAAATGATGTTAATCTTTGCACTGATATGGTCGTATAATTACTTTTTTACTCCGTTCATTTTGGTGCGATTTCCTAAGAATTTTTTGTTTATTGGTAGTAGAGTTTTCATTTGCTTGGTAGTGACTGTATATGGGATTTGGTGCTTTAATATAATTAATGTACAGCGTTGTGTGATGCTATCTTCTTCTTCTTTCGTATGGCATGTAAGCAACAGTTTGTATCGATGATGTCCTAGTTGAATGTTAAGGTCCTTCAACCAATCCAAGGTGGCAGTAGACGCTGAGTGGATTCCAGCAATGCCGCCAAGGTGTGAATGGATGGCGCACCCATCGGTGATGCATTGGATGATTTGGGCTTTACCACAGTCGTAGGCTGGTGAATCTTGAATTGTACATTCATGGAACAACGTGTACGCACATCCCCAGTGCGGTCTACAGCCGTCGTGAGAGAGATAATCGCGGCACATCCACGGTCGGGTCCTCAATTATGGTTTTATTTGCCACGATTGTAGCCGCCCACCTTTCAGACCATGGGTGGGGAACGTCCGGCCCGCGGGCCGTATGAGGCCCGCGAAATCATTTGATGTGGCCCTGCCAAGGCAACCGCAGGCGGGACTCGAAATTCAATAAATATAGGAGCAAATCTGGAAAAGCAGTTGCAAGTAGCAACATCATCAATACCAGCTAACATCATCACACGCCTCGCCAAAGAGAAGCAGTTCCAGCCATCACATTAGGGGCGAGTTAATTAAATGTTTGGCCAAATATAACAACGGGCTAATTTTTAAGTTGATAATTTTGTATGGCCCGCGAGTGATGTTATAAATATCCAAATGGCCCTTGGCAGACAAAAAGGTTCCCCACCCCTGCTTCAGACATGTGCCGGTGTCTTTATTGTCGGCTGCCAGAGCCGAGGCGCTTATCCAGAGAGGCTTCCTGAATGTAAGCCTCGGGCGCGTGGGGTGCTATTAGCACGAGCGACGCCGCTGTACGTGTATCAAACGCCTTTCTTTACCCAGGCTGCGGGCCCACACCGGTGCCCTCCTCTGGTCCCTGGCCCAGCGACGGGATGTGTCTGTCCAGAGTGAGGACGAGCTCCTCCAAACAGCCAACCACCTTCCACAGCCTCGCACACTCCTCCTGTCCACACGGAGGTCGCACAGACACAGGTTGCCAACCACACCCCCCCCCCCCTCGTGCATAATCAGTAAAACAAAAAAGGTGAATGTGCAGCCCTGCAATTGCTTCTTAATGCCACTGCTGGCAGAAAGGCCCTCCACTACCGGGGGGCACTGTACCCCATCCCGTGCTGGTAATAAGGGGTTGTCTTACCGGCTAGGAGATGTTAACTACCTCGCCTGGTATACAGGAGGTCGTGGGTTTCGATCCCCGTGGATTTTTCTCCGGGTCTTCCGGTTATTTCCCTCCCATTTAGAATCAACGTGCGTTTAGACTATTTGTCTGCTGTAGATTTCCACACGACAAGCAACTTTGTTGACCGATTATTTGTGGCCAGGTCGTTTCTGCAAAAGAGCTACATAGCTCAGCGGGTTTTACCTGGCAAAAAAAAATGTGTTCAATAGTTCAAATCGTTTCTTCACTTTACCGAGCTGGTCAGTTCAGGTTGGTGATGGGATGGGTGCAGAGCTTGAGTCGTGTTAGCCATGACGGGGAATTGAAACGAGGTGACAGGGTTCAGAGTGGAGTGCGCTGAACCACTTCACCAGAGCACCTCCCCCACGTATTTGTATTGGACATCTAAATCTATGCTTCCATTGCGGTGACACATTTATCACGTTAATCGTAAATTAAAAGACAAAAATATTGGATTTATTCGGAAACGCATTCTACGTACCTCATCTGGAAAGTGTAAAGCTTGTCCAACTAATCTATTTCCTCCGTGTTCTTCCACAGAACTCACGTACTTCAAATCCATCACTTCGCTCGGTCCACGTTGCACTTGCCAACTCGTGCGATCCTTGAACCTCCCAGCATCCTCAATCTCCAAATCAACTTCCGATCTCAAGTCTCTATTCTGTCTTCTCACATCCTCTTGCATTTCTAACTCAACTTGCATTCTGGACATTCCAAAGCTTTTCAATGCACCGCTGTCCCGTTGGTCTGCGCTCAACTTGTGAAACATTTGTAAATGCATATCTTCTGGGTCTCTTCTCAACTCACTCTCTTCCATACATGACACGTACGTTTGCCTTTCAAACTTCCCTGAACGTGGCGTTTTCAGCATCAGTCTGTCGGCTGCGTCCGAATAAACTGTGGAAACGCTGGACTTTAATTCGCCACCTTTTAGCGATTTTCCCATTTGCGTTGACTCGTCCGACAAAGCTGAACTTGTCGAAGCGGCTGCATTACCGAGCCACATCGGCTGCGACCGGTGCAGCGCGTGGCTACAATCCGGCCTCCCACTCTCAGCCTCGTTCACAGCGACTGCGGCCTCCGTTTGGAAGTCTGCTCGGTCTCGCGACGCCGCTTTGCTCGCAGTCAGCTGCGCCTCAGCACGATATTCTCGTGACACCGATAACCGACCGCGTTGATCTTTTACGACTTGAGCTGTCAGCCTTGGCGACGGCTCGGAGCTGGCCCCTGCATCCCGCTGCGGCCCTCTCTCCGTTTGCTGTCTCGCGCTCCGCTGATGTTCCGCGTGACCTTGCTTCGTCCGAGCGCCTGCTTCCGCTTTTCCCGACTCAAATATTTTGGGAGACAGGCCGCGTTCACGAGGCACCCTCAATTGCTCCTTAGTGCCATGCTGCAAATATTCTCGGTCACATTGTGGTGCCTTTTTGGGGGACGTTTGAATTGTTTTAACCGTTGCTTCATCCGATCCCTGTATCAGGAGCAGTCCCCCTTTCCACGTCAGTCGCTCTGCTCCACTCTGCTCCCAACGCTCCGTTGCGCTGTCTTCGGCAAGGAAATCATCGGCAGACAGATACGGCTCATCGTCGTGGGAGTCCATGCTCTCTCTGGCATCTTCGACATCGTTGCCGGAGTATCCCTTTGTGTACCACTGGCACGGCTGTCTGGCTAATGCTCGCGGCAGTCTTTGCTTGTTTCCATTTCGCCCATCCTGCAAAACAATTCGCCTCATTAAAACTAAATACAGGTGCAGCCCTATCGTTGCTTGGTCACACAACTGCTGAAGGACCTAAACGAGTGGGAGCTTTTCCACGCAGACTTGATGCCTAGGAAGAGGTGGGAGCGCTCAATCTTTGCCTGACCACATACGACCTACCCATCGACTGTCACGAAAACCATCTCCACGGCTTCGTGGACAGAGGTGAGGACATTTAGAAAACCTAACCCCCCACCGTGTCAACTGCCATGCCGAGAGATCGAACCGGTGATATGTGGGTTGCAAGTCAAGTTTGCTCACCATCACACCATGGTAGCATCTCTACCTTTTTGAAAGTTTGTGTCTTACTATCGAACATCCACATTCTGTCAAAAGGTAGCTCAAGAATTGTGTATCGACATTGCGGTTTGCCTTGAGAGCAGAGTAGTAATTTAGACTTTGAGATTATAACAATGTTCTAACTATTTTTAAACTCTATTTAATGAAATAATATACTGTAATACTATAAAATTGAGTTTGGAAGGAGCAGTGGTGCAGTGGTTATTGGACTGCACTATGAACCCGGTAACCTGAGTTCGATACCTGGCCACAGCTAACAAGCAGTGAGTGACATCGCGAACTTGTCCTGGACGTCCCCTTCACCAGCCAACACTGACCAGCAGCGTGAAGTATGGCCAAACGACCCCCACGACCGACCCGGAGATGGGAGGCCTTCATCCAGCAGTGCATTAATGACCGCAAAATCTATTTATTAAATCCTCAAATTACATTAAAATCATTTTCTTACGTTCCTCCCAAATTAATATTAATCTTTGTCACAGCTCATACACACACACACACATATATTCACATTGTCAGAAGTATCTCACCCTTAATGAACTGCATTAAGTGTTTGTTGTTACTGAACTCGTCGAGGACTCACCACATGCGAGAAACGAGCCTCCTGGACACCGCTACTGCCCACAAGCGCCTCCTCTCCCCTCCCGCGAGCAACCCCCGGTACGGTCTGCGTCGCGACAGACGCAAACGGCCTCTCGTCCGTGCACTCCTCGTTATCCGAAGACTCGCTCTTCGTGCCGTACGCATCTAGCTCGGGGTAAGTCTGCGTGGATGCAGACATGCTTGTTCTGCTGCCGCGCACATCGCCGGGATGCCTCTGGATCGCTGCTGCTGCTGATGTTGATGATGTCGATTTTGACGGAGCGCTATTGCCTAGGGTCCTCCTTAGTTTGGTCCTACCTTCGTGTTCATCCTTATGTCTCCCCTTCAAAATAGAATGACGTTGAAATGAATTAACTGCCGTTTTATATCTCGCCGCAGAGTTTACGGGTGACTTTAAAAAAATAAAATGTATCCACATTGCGTTAACGATGAATAGGGGAAAAATGCTTCTGTGTGTAATATTAACTAACCAATGGATCAAAAGGTTAGGAATAGGCTGTTTATGAATCGTAATTAATCTGTTCGTATTTATTAGTGTATAATCGGTGTTTATTTTACGTACAAAGCACACGGATTCTTTGTGTTTTGCTCTTATGTTGCGGTACATTACTAGATTACTATTATTAGTAGTATTATCACCTCTCGTTTGTGAATTCCTCTGTGCAGTGCCTGAAGACACTCTTTGTATTGATAAAGTTCTATACAAAGTCTAATAATTATCATAACTTTTATTGTTTCGTTACTGAAACACCATGCTTGGTTATTTAACAGCCAGTAAATAAAATATCTAATCCTATGCTGGTATTTGTCATCTATATTTTGTATTTTTAGATATGACTGCTATAGATGTGTGTTGAATTTGTGAAGATACTGGCTGTTGATGCTTCGGATATGCTGTGATATTAGCAGCTGTATGTGTGTGTCAGTGTAAATATACTATTCTCTTGTCATCGTTTTAGAGTTCGTATATTCACACACATCATGTACCGCACTAAATTATTTTACCTTATCGTGTTTTAGTTACCGTTTAAGCGTTATCTACGTGACAAAAAATACAAAATGACTTTAAACGATGCGGAGGGGGAACAGGCAAAGGCAGTTTGCATTTTAGCTAAAAAGTCCTTTTATCTGGAACAGATAAAAAAAAATCGAATTTTAAGCCAAAATAGCAACCGCATTGCAACGTGTCTCCCCCGCATCGCTTCAATCCGTGTGCGCTTTTGCCGGTCTCAACCTCACCTGTTTGTTTCTAGAGCGGTTCGGTCTTTTTATAACAACGTTCACGATGGTCGTTTGGGGAACGTGATGCGATGGGAGTGTCGGCTGCACGGCTGCTGCTCCAGCGGAGCCCGCGCAGCCGTGCCCCGAGACGCAGCCTCCGCCGTGCTCGCCCGTCGGTGGCCGTGCCCACGCTTGGCTCGGTGGGTGCCCGAGGGCGACCGTCGAGAATCCTTGGCCGAGTCTCTCTGCTCGGCTCCCCTCCGATGGGAGACGCGGCTCGACGGATGAAGACCATGCGGTGGCGCCTTCTGTAAAGTGGTGCTCCTTGGAGCCGGAGTCGCTGTCGGAGCCGTCTGACGCATACAAGGATCCCCTCTTGTACTTCACCGGTCCGATAATTATCGTCGATGGCAGTCTGCCCGGGTGTTCCGCGTCGATGTCGGATCCTTGATGGCCGGTTTCGGGCCGCGCCGCTCGAAGGCTCACCGACACGTCTGGCTCGCGGCCTCTCTTGTCCGTGGCCATCGGGCCCCAAGGTCGTGGCTCCGGCTCCGCTTCGCCGTGTGGCGGAGGTGAGCCCTCTCGTCCCGGGAGGTCCGCTCGCTTCACACCGGACCCCGGTTCGTGTCGCGTCTCCAACCACTCGCCACCCCCACGATGCATCTGCTCGGCATGCGGAGGACCACGCTGCGTCATGAGGTCGTGTTGCCCTTGCTGTTGTTCTTCTTGTTGTTGTCGCCGTTGTCCTTGTTGTTCTTGTTGTCCTTGTTGTCGCTGTTGTCCTTGTCGTCGCTGTTGTTCTTGCTGTCGTTGTTGTTCTTGTTGTTGTTCTTGTTGTCGTTGTTGCCGTTGTTGTTCTTGTTGCCGTTCTTGTTCTTGCTGTCGTTGTTGTTCTTGTTGTTGTTCTTGTTGCCGTTCTTGTTCTTGTTGTCGCT
>CM025621.2:2411994-2426401 GCA_014621495.2 Entosphenus tridentatus | reverse complement strand
TTGTTCTTGTTGTCGCTGTTGCTCTTGTTGTCGTTGTTGTTCTTGTTCTTGTTGCCGTTGTCGTTCTTGTCGTTGTTGTTCTTGTTGTCGTTGTTGTTCTTGTTGCCGTTGTCGTTCTTGTTCTTGTTGCCGTTGTCGTTCTTGTCGTTGTTGTTCTTGTTGCCGTTGTTGTTCTTGTTGTTCTTGTCGTTGTTGTTCTTGTTTCCGTTGTCGTTCTTGTTGTTCTTGTTCTTGTTGTCGTTGTTGTTGTTCTTGTTGTCGTTGTTGTTCTTGTTGTTGTTCTTGTTGTCGTTGTTGTCCTTGTTGTCGTTGTTGTTCTTGTTGTTGTTGTTGTTCTTGTTGTCGTTGCTGTTCTTGTCGTAATTGCGGGCGCGGTGGCTGAATCAGAGCCTCGTCTCTTCTCGGTGTATATTCCGCAGGCCTTGTGTTTCTCTCGCCCTTGGTGTCATAGTACGGCATTTGCGGTGACTCAGCCACTGCATGAGGCATCAGGGATCTCCCTTCATCGTCGTCGTCTTCCCCTCTCTCTCTCAACGCCCTCGGCTCATTTGAAGTCGCCGGTGGACGCTTCTTCTCAGGCGACTCGTAAGCCCCGGGTGGAACTGCACGGCTATACGTCATGTCTTTGCCACTCTGATCATTTTTCCTCGATGGCTCGCATTGCATTTCATCTTTTCTTTCGGGTTCACGACTTTTCCAGCCAGGGTCCATCCGTCGCTTTTCCCCCGGCCGAGCCTTGAAGGGAGAACAACACGCGTGGCTGATGTAAAACGTTCCCGAGGAATTTGGAAGAGGAAGGGGAACGCGCGAACGAGTCGCTGTGACAGGCTTGAGAATTGTGTTCCTCTAGAGCAGGTGACCTGTACGATGGATGATCAGACTCAGAATCTTTATTTAGACTCCAGGAGGAATCCGATGAGCTATGAAGCTCTTTTGCACAGATGTCCAGTATGGGCGGATCAGCGAGTTAGAACAGCAAACGATGCAAACACACACGATAGGAGTGCGAAATAGAGAAAAAGGTAAGCAAGTCACGACATATAAATAAATAAATAGATACATTTTTTTACATAAGTCCGATTCAAATTGCGATTTAAAGCTTTCATGACTGCAGGGATTCATATTCTTGGTTCTTTCGGTAAAGTCACGTAGAAGGGAAATAATAAAATAATAAACATTTACATATATAAATAATAAAATAACCCATAATTTTAAAAACATTTATGGTTTATTTTTTTTTATTTTATTACTTCCCTTCTACGTGACTTTACCAAAAGAACCAAGAATATAAGTCCGATTTATCACGCTTTGGAAAGACAGCAAAAGCAAGAAAAAAACAGCCCCAGACCACACCAAAACAACACCACACAGCACATCAACATTGAACTATCGACACTACACAGGTGGGGATCGAAGTTGCCAATCACATTTTGCAAATGTGGCTGCATCCAGCACTATTCTCCTGCTTCAGGACACTGAGGGCTATTGCAGCCCGTGCTGAGTGACCGCTTCTTCTCACCCACACGGCGTTCCGCACACCAAACTTTGCGCGTCCAAATACTTTATCGCTCTCATTCATTCCACGCACTGCTCAGCTCTTTTCCTGAGTTCTCACGACCTTTCTCAATCTAAGAAACATTTTGTCTCTTGACTCTTTGTACCAGTGCTGTTTGTTGCTGGTCGCTTGCCATGTTGCACCTTTGGGCCATGTGCTCAGCACCTGTTATTTAGATTAGATTCCCACAATGCCCTCACTCCAGCACACCCCTTGTCACCTCAAGACTTTTGTTTACAGATTGCAAGAATTGCATGGCACATTCATGCACGCAGGAGCCATAATCCGTGCCCTTTCCCGCGGATAAAATGAGTGAATTTATGAGATGGTCGGATGAAAGCTCCTCATTCCCATGAATTTCCTCATGCCAAGATGTCCCCAATGTCCTGCCAGGTCGTGCGGATGTAACGTCCTTACCCAGTGCCCCGACTGGACATCTGTGAAAAAGAGCTTTATAGCTTATCGGATTCCTCCTCCAGTATAAATTAATATTCAGAATCTGATGTACAGGGTGCTTTTAAAAAATGTTAACACTTATATGGGACTATCGTTTAAAATTGGAAAATAACGGCTAATACACTGTAACATGATAACAAACGTATGTTAATAGCTTCAAAATGTTAAAGAGTCTCTACTTGTTCGCCTTTATTGTCAATGCACGCCTGGAATATTCCCCAAGTGGTCTCCAGAGCCTAGAGGCACATTTCCCGTGCTATTGCTGCAAATTCTCGTAAGTGTCAACATTTTTTTTGAAGCACCCCCTGCATGTACGTTGAACTTCTCTCGCACCATACGCAGCCAACCGCGCTGATCGGAGCCGCGACGGCGGGCGAATGTGGGTCGTCGTGTGAGCACCTCGGCATCCGTGACGACGTCGACGGAGGAGCGGTCCCGTGGGGGCCGCCGGTTCTCGTCGCCGGCAACGGCGGCGAAGGGCGCTGGTACCTCGTCCGGGGACTGCACGCGGGGCGACCGCCACTCGTCGTGACCGGAGTCGCTCTCCGAGAGCGTCACCAAGCCCGCCGGCACCGCGAGGGAGCCAGCGCCTCCAGGTCCTCCACCCTCCACTGGAACACACAAAGACAAAGATCCCCCACCCCTCCGTGTAACCTTTAAAAGACCGTTGGGGCAAGTGCTGTTAGCGAGCATTTATGATGGCCGGCACGGCACACGAGGGGGTGGGTGGCCAGCACCACGCCCGGCCGCTTTTGTCTCCCCGGTGGCGATGATTTTACCCACTGCAGCAGGTATTCATTTGAGACTGAGTCGACCTGGGGGAGGCCCAGAACACACACGAATGCACGTACCAGCACGCACAAACCAAACAAAGACAAAGATCCCCGCCCCCCCGTGTAGTCATAACAGTGCTGTTAGCATAGTCACAAAATACATGCATGCAATGAAAACTCATTCTAAATTGAAAACTAATTTCTTTAAAACTGCTTGTTGTGTTAAGTGTTGTTGTCCTTCCCACGCACCTCCGATTAGTACGGTTGGCTACGTACGGTGCGCAAAAGATGTTCAACATACATACATACTCAGAAATACACAAACAACATTACACACATCAATTTCCTTATGAATGTATGGGAGTTTTTTCAGAGTTCCTGCAAAAAAAAACTCAAGATAGACAATGGCCAACAGGCTAAGCAAGACGCCCATAGAAAAAAAAGTGTTGAGACTCTCATGGGCCTTCGTTCCTTCACCAGTTCTGACTGGAGGTGCTTTCCTGTCCATCGGTCTCGATGGCCTGTGGGCATCCCCTGCAGACTGCGAGGAGTTGGTCTTCTCAGGCCAAGGCTCTGTGTGAGTACCTGTGCACGTATGCATGCATGCATGCACGCAGAGAGGCACACACAAGCAACGTTACACAAATGCATTCACGCATGAACTGTAAGATAAATGTGTATGCGTGTATGTATGTATGTTCTCACACATTCATGTTTTTGTAGACGAAGTTTAAAAAACACAAATAGAACGGATATCATCATCATCAAAAGAGTTATAGAATCCCTGGATTGTAGCAATGCACCCAAGCCACCTTCGACTGAGATTTTGACAAAAAAATCCACACTAACGTTGATCGCGATGGCCAAAAATGCTAAAAGCGGGCCTCTGGGAAAAGTCTTAAGGTTCTGTAAGACTTCCCGAGTCAAGCGATAATTATTGTAAAGATTCCTCAATTCTCGAAACTAAACTATCTTTATTTTACCAGGTAAGGCCCACTGAGCTATGTAGCTCTTTTTCAGAAGCGACCTGGCCACAAACAATGTCTCAACGAAGTGGTTAAACGTCTGGAAATTGAGCTCAACCAAATACTCTAAACACACGTTTCTAAATGTGGAGGGAAAAACTGGAGGACCCGGAGAAAAATCCACAGGACCACGGGGAGAGAGACACGCAAACTCCAAATAGACAAGTGTCAGGGTTGGGATTGAACCCACGACCCTCTCACCAGGTCTAGCTGAAGGTTCATTCCTGTCCATCAATCTCGATGGCCTCTGCGTATCCCCTGGAGACTGGACGTAGCTGGTCTTCTCAGGCCAAGCCTCTTCTTTTAGAGACTGCTTTGGGGATGCCGTGATGTCGTCTGCAAGGATACAAGAAGGCATTGTTGCCTGCACTGTTGGTGTGTGCGCGACACTTGCCAGTGCAGGCGATACTTCTGTGCCCATGAGGAAGTGGAGATGGGAAAGCCCCATCGACGATGAACACATTTGTGCAATTATATCATAAAATCACTCATTTGTTCTGTAACAGCAGTCACGGATTATCGTGCATAATAGGAGTTGCATTTGACATTCAGCTCCTATTATCTTTAAAAACAAACAATGGATAACAAAATGAGATGACCAGCGGTGCAGTGCAGTGGACAGTGGAGTAACTTACGGCTGCAGTGTCATCCGTTGTGTGTGTGTTCAAGACAAAGACAAATATTCCCCGTATAGCCTTAACATACTTTTGGGGCAAGTGCTGTTAGCTATCACTTATGAAGGGCCGGTACGGTACACGAGGGGGTGGTTGCCGGTGCCACGCCCGGCCGCCTTTGTCTCTCCGATTGCTAATAGTTGTGCATCCACACGCACACACAAGAATCTCCGTGTTAGATTGGAATCGTTGCGTTTCGTCGTTTGTAAGGATCCTCAATTGCCTCACCAGCTCTGCTTGGAGGTTCGTTCCTCTCCGTCGATCTTGAAGGCCTCTGGGTATCCCCGGCAGGCTGCAAGTAGCCGGTTTTCTCAGGCCACGTGTCTTGCACAGGCCTTCTTGGGCCGCCTGCCCTGACATCGTCTGCAAGGGGACACGACATTGTTGGAATTTGCAATAGCGTAGTAATTCTGTTATCCGTGACGAATTGGGGATGGGGAACACCCATCGAGGTATAGCATCCAAGATTCTGAGAAAACCACTAATTTTATGAATACAAAATGTGTCGGTAAAGATGAGATGAGGTGAGAAGGGGGGTTGCGGTGCAGTGGGCAGTTTTGTAGCATCCAGTTGCGGTGTCGATATCCTCAGCTGGCTTCTTGAAAAAGTCTTGAGACTTGGCGAGACTCTTTTTTCGAAGTTAAATTGTAATAAAATCGCGCAAGTCATTTTGTAAAGCAGAGCCCTGGTTAGCTCACCAGTTCTGGTGGTTGGAGGGGATGTCTTCTGGACATCTCCTGCAGACTGCAAGTAGGAGGAGGTCTTCTCAGGCCAAGGTTCTTGTAGAGACCTCCTTGGGCCTGCCGTGACATCGTCTGCAAGAACACAGGGCAGCATTAAGGGCCGTCCATAAATGACGTCACGCGATTTTGGACGATTTTTGACCCCCCTCCAGCAATGCACTGGCACAGCAGACCCCTTTAGTATTTTGTACACCTCGAGTAATTTACCTCATTAAACAGTTCCGTACACAAACTCATTACGTGTTGTTTTCAAGCATTACAGCTAAACGAATAAATAAAAAATAAACTGTATTTATTCTTAGTCGTCAGCCTATTCGCTTTCGAGACCAATATTATCATGCAGCATTTGTTTAAGTGAGCAAACTCGGAATGCATTTACGTTGAACTTCTTTCACACCGTACGTAGCCAACTGTGCTAATCTGAGGTGCCTCGTGGGGGGGGGGGGTAGCAGGTCAACAAACTTAGCACAAAACGCAGTTCCCAAGAAATTCGTTTGAAATTTCGACCTCCCGGCGGCTTGTCAATCAGCGGAGCCAGAGTCGCCAAACAAAATTGCCGACGGATTCGCAGAACGTCAGCCGGCGGGAGCCACTGGGCGCGCATCTCACCGAGGGATTTGCCTGCCGCGACGTCCACCGCCGTGCCACCCCGAGCAGCAGCCTCCCGCTTGTCACGAGAGGATGAGTCCAGCCGGCGGTCTCCGCTCCACGCCGAACCCCGCTGGAGCCCGTAGGTGGCACTGCCCGGCACCTCGCTCTGCCTCCCGGCTGCGCTGCCATCTCTTCGGCGCTCCTCCTCCGAGACCTCCGGCTGCTGCTGCTGCTGCTGCCCTCCGTCAGCCGGGACCACCACCGCTTCGCCTTCGCCCTTTGCCCGAGGTGGCGACTCCGGCAGCGGCGCGGGTTCCGAGGTGGTGGCACCATCGCGGGCGGGGAAGGTGGCGTCGGGGGGCGCATGCTGCAGCACGTCCAGAGTGCCGTCGCGTAGCCGCTTCAGCCTCTCCGCAGACGACTCGTTGCCCGTCCGACGGCGCACGTGGATCATGACCATGGCGCGCAGGTAGTTCCTGTTCTTGGGGTTGTTGTCCGGATCGTCGTTCGCCGAGAAGCGATCACGGAGCTTCGGGGAGCCCTTGGCAGCAGCCCTCTCGAGCATCGGCGAGAATTTTTTGCCCATCATGGGTGACATCTTGACGCTGTTGCGCCTGATTCCCAGCTTGGGGCTGGGTTTGGGCGATGCCCTCTTGGGCAGCTTTGGAGAGGATCTATCCTCGTCACCTTTGGGTTTAGGTTTGTCACTGTCTGCTTCACGGACGTCCTAAAAAAACAACAACAACACACAAACGCGTGTGCAATTCACATCGAATGTGCCATCATGTTTTTTTATTTTGTTGCCATCTCGTACAATGGTGCATTTTTTTGTTCAATGCAACTCGGCTGAATTTACAAAAATAATGGAGAGTTTTAAAACATCCGTATTCATCATATTAGAAAATCTTAAAGCGGCGACAGCTATAAATGTGATTTGCACGTTAAGTGAGGGGCTGAACGGCGTGATGGTCGTTGCAGGCCAACGTCTGCAACCCGCAGTCATTTCCACGGTGGACATCAAGGACGTGAAGAATTTCCCATTTGCAAGAGAAGGCCACTGTCTGCAACAGTCAATGCTGAAATCCCACACTTCTCAACTACCGGATGTGAATTTTCAATATTGTCCCCTTCGCAGCTGTTCCTATTTTTGTTTAATGCTTCTGGCAAAACACTTAATGAATCTCAACGAGTGACCGTACACAGAAGGAGTATCATTACCTCAATGCCTTACAGCAAGAGTGAGTGAACAAGGCATTTTAGGACATCTCCCAAAGCCTGCTCATCACGCTTCATGCCCAGGGGTCGGCAACCAAAATAAAAAAAACGCAATATTTCAAGAGCCGCAATGCGCTGTGTGGTGAATACGAGAAGGTGGTCCTTCTTAATAAATGACCTCACGCATGCGGCTGTGGAGCAGCAGGTTGCCGAGCCCTGTTCATGCCGGACCCGTGACATGCAGAGAGCAGTGTAATGTACTTCAGATCAACAACATCAAAATGTTCATCGTGGAGTCGGGGTTTTTCTTCTATGCAGCCATTTTTAATTGGGATAAGAGAAAACGTTTTTGTTGCAATTCACAATCCTTCCGGATCACTTAAGTCACTTGGGAAATTTTAATTCAGGATTTTATAATAATTATGATGGATGAAGGCCCCCTCAAGCCATGAACATCTCTGACGGACCAGCGATGCAATATTTAGAACCTGGAAACTCTCATCGCTCTATCTCCAGATTGAAAACTAATTTCTCTCGAACGTATTTTCTATGTTTAGTTTGTTGTCCTTCCGCCGCACCTTCGATTTGCACGGTTGGCTACGTACGGTGTGAAAGAATTGTAACACACTCGGTGTACATCTCTGCTGTGGCCATCACCTCCGGTGTGCTCCCTCCTTTGGCTCTCATTCCGTCATTATTCCTGACCACCATCCCTTCTGGCGACGTGTCCTGTCCAAGCCCATTTACTTTCCTTGACAGTCGATACGTCGTCCCTAACTCTGCGCATGTTTTGTAATCCACGTGTTCCCCATTACGTCTCTCGGGTGTCATTCCAATCATGCACCTTTGTTTCTTTGTGAAGTTTTCAACCTTTTGTTCAATTTCTTTGTCAATGTCCATGTTTCTCATTCATATCACAGCAGGTGTGCATTGTTAAAAAAAAAAACCCGGATAAGCATATTGGTCCCCTGAAATTATAAGTAATTTTTTACAACATTACTCCAACCTGTTATTGGCTACAATTGTTTTTTACCATTTTGATCTCGCTCCAACTTAAGTAACTGTCTTAGGTATTATATTCTGGTGTTGTTTTTATTAAAAGTTATTTATACCATTTTATTCACTTTGGCATTTGAAATCAGAATGCAGCGATATGCTAATGCGACACAATGACCTTCTACTCGCACCGTGTTTAAATTGAGTCCATGGCAGTTGAGGCCAATAACAGGACCAGGGAGGCCCCTTGCCACTGCATCAGCTTAAAATCTACAGAGCCAATTGTTCCCGAAGAGCATGCATAGTACAATCACCCAGCTTACCGTCACATCAGGGAATTCTCTCTCTCTGGAATCCGGTTGCCTCTGAGCTGTGCCAACATCAGCATCGTGGAGATGGAGCGATGTTTGGTCACCAACTTTCCGTGTCGCTATCAGGGCGTCAGTGAGCTCGCTGATGGACGTGGGCCTGCGAGTGAAGGCAGCGTGTTTAATGTCTTGCAGCTTGTTGGCCAGCTGCTTGAATGGCGACGGCATCCGCTGCGGCTTGTTTGCTTGCATTATGACCGCATAGGGAGCCTCTGGAGTCGATATTTGCGCACCCATCGCACCAGCCGGTCGAGAACCAACGCTCGGAAGGTCTGAATTGTCTCTGCCTGGTGGCAAAGTGTCCCTGTCTGGTGGTAGGGTTCTGATGATTTTTGGGCCAGGTGAAACTACGTTTTTTGACTGTGTGCTGTGTACAGGATATGCAATCTCTTCTTGGCTCAGACTTTTGGATTTGGCGTATGCATTTTTTAGTGTCCCGGGGGCTTGGGTCATCTGAGCTTTCTGACCATCTTCTGGAGTAATTTTGCTCGCAGAGGGTGAGGATGTGTTGAGATTCGTCCTTGGCAGTGTCTCGGACCGTGGGTCACGGAATTGTGGAGCCTCGCGAGGGGAGAACGACCTCGCCAACTCGACACCGTCGCTCTGTGCTGGCGGTCTCGTGGTTTGGGTCAGCTGAGGTTTCTGGCGATCTTCTGGCGTTGTTTTGCTTGCACGAGGCGAGGATGTGCCGACAGTTGTTCTTGGCGTTAAGGAGGCTCGACGTAGGTTCTCTGACATGGGGTCTTGGTATTGTGGAACTTCATGAGGGCTGTATGGGTTTACCACATCAACAGCAGCAGCTTGAGGTTTCTGCCCGTCTTTTGGCGTGGTCTTCATTGCAGATGGAGAGGTTATGTTTTGATCAGGTTTTGCTCTTGGCATTGAGGAGGCCTGATGCATTGTCTCTGATCCTAGACCGTGAAATTGTGGAGTCTCAGGAGAGGCAAACGACCTTGCCAACTCGACACCTGCACTGTGAGCTAGTATCCTGGGTGCTTGAGTGGCCTGCGGTTTCTGCCCATCTTCTGGAGAACTTTTGCCTGCACAAGGTGAGGACGTGTCAACAGTTGTTCTTGGCAATGAGGAGGCTTGACGTAGGTTCTCCAACACGGGGTCTTCGCCACGAGGAGCCTCGCGTGGGGTTAATGACCTTGCCAAATCAACGCCGGCACCGTGTGCTGGTGTTCTGGTGGGTTGGGTAATCTGAGCCATTTGCCGCTTTTCTGGAGTGTTGTTGCTTGCAGATGGTGTGGATCTGTCGAGGCTTGTTAATGGCAGTAACGAGGCTTGGTACGGTGACTCTGGCCTTGGGTCTTGGAGGTGGAGGGTCTCCCAAGGGGTATACGGTCCTGCCAACTCAACACCGCTGCTGTGATGGAACCTGCTCAACATAGACTCGCTGGCGGGAGCAGTTTCCTGGAGGAAGCTGTAGGGGTTTGCCTCTGCCATTTGAGGCTGGTACAAATGGTCCCGTAACGGTGAGAGTTCCCGGTAAAGCCCATAGAACCCGGGATCCTGGACCAGTGCATCCTGATGGTAAAAGCCATATGCGGTCGGGTCACGAAGGGCCAAGTGTTCTGGATAAGGGCCGACCTGCAGTGCGTTTTGGAGGCCAGGCCCTTCTCTGTAAAATCCAGCCATCGCAGTGTCGCGAATCGGCGACACGTTCCTAAAGATGCCGTACGCGCCGTCGTCCGGAACGGGAGACCCCTCTCGATAGAGTGCCGCCAGGGGTGGGCTCGGAATGGGCGAGGCCTCCCTGTAGAAGCCCACGAGACTCTGCCCTGACATTCGCGAGGCGTCTTGGTGGTAGAAGCCGACGAGCGCGGGGTCGGGAATGGGAGAAGCATCTTGGCCGAGGAGCCGCCCCCTGAGCTTCTCTCGAGTCCTGTAGCGCAGTCGAGACCTGAACCGCTCCATGCTGCTGCAGAGTCCCCCGCTGGACTGCTGCTGCTGCTGCCGCCGCTGCGATGCTGACGACGATGGGGCGGAGGGGTGCCTGGGCGCTCTCCTGTTGTCGTCTCACATCTTCCTTTGCCTCGCCACTGCTCCCCAGGGTTACAGAGTCGTAATTCGCGCCGTCGGTTGTGTGTGTGCACGTGTTTTTTAGGCATCTACAAAAATTACTTTTGAGTTGGAGCGATCAATTTAATTGGGGTTTGTTTCTGAATGTATCTCTTTAAGGTTTATATATATTATTACAGTAATGGTTTAGATAAAAAAAAGCATGAAAAAGCGAAACAATAATGCACTGCACTTAGGGATGCAAACACACACTACACACTACCTACAGTAGACAACAATCATGTCCACCTTTCTCACATTATTAACTGGCATGTAAATTAAATCGTGAAATATACATGTTCTGGTTGATCAGGCACACATTATGATGCTGGCTTGTATTCACAAACCTTGTTAAAGATCACTCCGAGTAATTCACAACAATTTTCCAAACCTCGTTTTAAAACTCTCCATGCTGGCCTCAGAGGTCAGAGCGCTGAGCTTATCACTGCTGAGGTCCTGGCTCGAAATCCAGTATAGTGAGTTGCTGGTCTCAATTACCAATGATTGCGCACACGAAAAAAACCCATCGCATTAAATGTGTTTATGCACTGAACTTGGCTAAATTCCAACTCTAAAAATAAAAATGCACCAGTTTGACTGTTGGGAAACAGAAACTTGACACTGTCGCTGGATGGGTGTAAAAAAGGCTATCCCCGAGATTGGGTAGGGTGTCAATGCAAGGGATCTCAGTCGTACTTCTCTGATATCTGCTTCTGAAGACGCTTCTCGAACAGACTGCTGTGTGAGATGTACACACATATATGTAGGCTTTCACGGCCAATATTACGATTGAAAATCTGTTTCTTTTGGGTTAGATGGCCGTGTAGATATGATGTATTTTTTTTCAACTATAAGTCTCCACCATCTGACAGAGCCAATAAAATAAAGTTGTCACGTGGGGGCAAATTTGCCAATCGATTGTTTTTTTTCAGCAGACTGGAATGTTGAAAAGCAAGAGAAATGTGAGAATGTCGTGTGACATTTCACTGGAGATTACATCCAGCATCATCAGGTGTTGACAACAGCTGAGCTTTCGCGTGCCCATTGACAGTTGTCAATGGATTATCTGTCTCACAAATTGATGCCGATAACACAATCAGGGTAAAACAAATAGTTAAACTGCTGTGCTTTAAGTTATTCAAGAGTTTAAATGTCACATTGTAAATACGTGTCCGTTGCTAACATATTTCCGTGCATATTAAGAGCTGACATTTTATACATGAACTATATATTTTTTCATTATAATTCATAATAAACGTTTTTGGGTTAGATCGCGTTATTTATAAATGTGTCGTAACCGTCCACCGCCCGACACGGCCAATCAGTAAAAAAGTGTCACGTTGACAAAAGACAAATAGTTCACTACTGTGTGTTGAAGAGTGAATCCACAACATTAACTAAAAATTTTTGAGTACGACGTTTCGCTGGTAATTACATCCAGCATCATCGGGCAATTTGCCAGAATGGTGAAACCCTCACTTGCTCCCGGTCTTACGTTTTTTTAAAAATAGAATAACATACAAAGCTCACCATTCAAAAATCATGTAATGACTTCACAAACACTTGAACATAATTTGAAGATATTGCGTTGTGAAGCAATAACTTTGATATTACAGTCTTAATTTGATGATGTAATTCAAGTATTTTCTATTTAAACTGTGGTTTAAAAGTGTCTCTATGCCCCAATGAGCACCAAACGCCTCTTACAATGTTAGAAGTTATGTACCAGTGGTGGACATTCCACATTCCTATGGCAGCAGTGACCAATTTCTCCATACTCGTGGTGGACTTCGTCCAAAGTGGCAGGGCTACATATTCGCCCCAGGAGGCACTGGAGGAATAGGTGGCCGATCGGTTGACTCACAACAAGAAGCGTGCGAGTTCACACCTTAATTTGGGGTCAAGTCGACGAAATCACCCCTCCCATGCCGCACGCGTTCGCAACAAACATTCGTCGTCACCCAGCCGGCCATGTCAAAACACGGACTCGCTCGCGCGTAGCCATGCGCATTCGAACATACTTTGCGCTGTTTCGAATGCATGCGCTGGCGCTGTGGGTGTCCGATGCAGACTTCGACCATTGCCTCAGCCGCATTGACATGTGATGGTGTCAGTGCGTCGGAGCGCTCTGCTGAACGAGTCTCATCAGGTCTCGGTTCGCCAGGAATGCACGCGCAAGCGAGCTTCTCGCTCGAGGAAGAACTCCGCGCGCCGAAACGTGCTTCCCAAAAAAATCACAACGTTGGCCAAAAGCAGATTGTATTTCTTCGCGTGCAAATTACGGCGGGTCGCAAATTATCAGCAGGGATAGAATTAGCGAGATTGGAAAAATAAAAAAAGCTATTTGTTCCTAGTTAAAATTGGTGGATGTATGTATTTTGAGAAAGTAATTACACGTGAATGTAGTATTAATGAAGCGATAAATATTGACAGCATATATTTAGTTGTTAAGATATTTTTTTTGCCACAATTAAAATGGATAATAATTTGACTGTTGTGTACTGAAAAGAGCCCACAGCTCCCTGGACTCTTGCCTAGAACACGTGGAAGTCTACACGCTCTTGTCGCAACAAGTCCAACTGAACTCATGACAAATCAAAACTGGTCCACAAAGTGTCTCCTTAAACTAAATTCTCCTGGGTAAACATTACTCGAGAAGGCTCACAGGCTGTTGGACAGAAATGTTATCTTATTTCTGAATGGAGAGATAGATGCTTGCATGTTAATTAATTGTATCGTTAGTTAATATATACAAGCAATGACCGGAATAGTTACCCGATGGAAAACTGTTGATTTTACAAAAAAAGTCACGCTTTCTTGACTATTCTCTTGTCCTCTATTTGAATCACAAATTGTAACTCAGAGTGACATTCAAGCTTCCGTGTTACCAAGGTAAAAACAAACCTGTGTGTACATCACCTATGTCTACATCACCTATGTGTGCATCTACCGTGCCTATCTTCACTTGCATGCTGTCTAGAGAACCACCTTTGAAAAAAGCATTAGACTTTTTAATCCTAAATTATATACTTTTTTCTTAACGTGTACGTTAAATAAATACGCCTTTATGTTAATAATTTCAGTACATTTAGATTGTACACATTTTACTCTTCAAATAATGATGCAAATGATACAATTTGGGGCAACAAAAATATTTCATTAATTTCTTATTTTACATTATCAAAAACAGACCAGCTTAATTTTAGGTTTTCATTATAAAACATTGACACGTTGTATTAATACCAATAGATTAATTTGATTAAATAATTAGATTAAGATCAAGAGGTCCTCATAGCAAATATCACCAATGCTATCATACCAGGGCTGCTGCCCAGCCAACACCAAAGCTTTAAGGTCTGCAATTATGGTGTCGCACCATCGCTTATTCCGCCTGTTTAAATAAAAATATCTTGCCATGGCCTCCAGCTACCTATTCTTGGTTCTTTCGGTAAAGTCACGTCAGTATATTTGGCCCCTTCCATTCTGCCAATCACAATCGTTTTTCTCACCATCATCAGCAAAGCCTTCGATATTTTCTCAATTGTTTTTATACCAAGTTCAATTCTAAACTTCCAAATTTCCGACTATATTTTTTCAATTATTCTATTCATCTTCTACATATGCTGGTACTCAAAGCTAGAAGTGTATTTTTGGTCGTTTTGTTAAAGTTCCGCATCTCTTACCAATACACGAACAGATGTCCATCCTGCCTCAAATTCACTATTTTAACAAAAAAGCAGATTTTTGTCCTCTTAATAATGTTGGGAAAACCAACCGTCTTAAATAAACACATATCTTCTCACAACGCCCTGCTCCGCAATTTGCCCATTTATATCTAGATACACTCAGCCCGTTTTTGCCTCTACATGTCCTTATTAACGATGTACTGATTATTGTAATTCTTTGGGTCTTTCGGTAAAGTCACGAAGATAGGTTCAAAGACAATA
>CM025621.2:2395396-2411594 GCA_014621495.2 Entosphenus tridentatus | reverse complement strand
TACGACGTTTCGATCACAACACAAGCGATCGTCATCAGGATGACGATCGCTTGTGTTGTGATCGAAACGTCGTAGTTTTTTGTTATTTTTTGTTATTTTCTTTGAACCTATCTACGTGACTTTACCGAAAGACCCCAAAAATATGAATTCCAGCAGTCACGAAAGCTTTAAGTCATGATTATTATTGTTATTTACAGATCCTCGTAATATAAAATGTGATACAAAATACATCAAGCTCTGGCACACCCATCCCATCACTCAATATCTGCTGTGGGTGTCCTCTTGGGAGTCTTCTATCATTCGGCTTACGCTGTCATTAGTCTCAGCTACCGGCGACCATCCATCCGAGCAAAGTATCTCAACCAAGCCCCCATACTTTTCTTAAGGCAATACTGTATGACGTCTACAACCTGCATGTTTTCAAATCCATGTTTTCCCTCTTTTTTTTGTCCGTCAGCGGAATTACAATCATGCTTTTTGTGTGCACTCGTTACATTGCAGGACTGAGAGATGGCAACGCTTTGGGGAGGCCTTCATCCAGCAGTGGATCGATCATGGCTGATGATGATCACGCAAAATAATTGCAAGACTACAATACTTCAATGGGCCCTATGGGCCCATCATGAGGCCTCCTTTGCCAGTACCAAAATATAAGAATAGGTTTTCCCCTTTTTTCTGGCAACAAAACTGAAACCTTTTTACAAGAAATCATGTCTGCATTAACCACAATACTTGTGGTCAGAATGCAAAAAAAACTCTGATAATGTATGCATTGTCCTTGAAACTGAAAGCTGTCTCTGGTGTAGACCACTCAGTTTCAAGGACAATGCACATATTATCAGTTTTTGTTGCATTCTGACCAAAAGTATTGTGGTTAATGCAGACATGATTCCTTGTAAAAAGGTTTCTATTTTGTTGACAGAAAAAACCTATTGTTATACTGTGTTGATGGTATTGCTATTCAATTATAGATTAGGATTTACTAAAAATGAAATTTCGACATGTTAAATCACTTCGTTGAGCTATCATGTGGCCAGGTCGCATCTGAAAAATAATCTAATAGCTTCGTGGGCTTTACCTGATAATATCTATTTTTAAAAGTTGTATTTGTATGTTTTCGTGGTTTACCTTTCCTATACTTTACACTTCTGTCGTGTGTTTGCGTTGTTTGTTGTTGTAACGTTCATACCCACCCCTACTTGTCATCTGTGAAAAAGAGCTTTGCAGCTCATCGGATTCCTCCAGTATATTCTGATTTAACGAGGGCAATTCTGAAGGTGCCAGTTTGTGTGCTGTTGTATTGTGGTTGCCAATGTTTTTTTCTTCCCTTGTTACCCATAACAGGTTTTGTTTTCTTTACGTAGGCAGTACTCTAGCATGTGACGAACCGTTGATTATTGAGGATCTTTACCGTTTGACTAAATATTAGGTGCATTCCTAATACTTTTTTTTTCACATTAACATGAGCACAGGGGTTCGACTCACCTTGTCTTCCTCACCAGGGATGGGAGGGGGGAATTATGTTGGTCCCTTAATAGACTGGAATTGTGGGTCGCATGGTTTAGCTTTTGGTCCAGTCTTGGGAAAATCACGCCAGGAATTGCGGCTCTCTCATCTGCCCGCTGGACCTGGAATTTGGATAGATTTATTTTGAAATAGCACCGAATCTCCCCTTTCAAATGCATATCGCGGTTATCGTAATCTGCGCGATTAGCACCGTTGGCTACATACATACAAAATGCATACAGCTCTGTAGGCAGATCAATCATCCCGAACATTCGCAGTCAATTTGTTTTAAGTGCAGTAGAAGGATATATTGTGCCCAAATTCCAAATCTTTAAATGACGAGAAAACCCATCACAAGATAAATGTTAGCGCAGACAAGATAATTAAGATTTAACAACACACAGTGATTGAACTGCATGTGAAGCCTCTCATCAACCTGATAAAACAGTATTTTTAACATCCGTTTTTAATACATTCATATAACTTTATTTTCTCAACGGTTAACATTATTTTTTGTATGTTGAACTTCTTTCGCATCGTAAGTAGCCAAACCGTGCTCATCCGAGGTGTACGACATCAATTACTGCTCACCACGGCCATTCGCATTCATAGCAGAAAATGCAGACTTGAAGTTACATCAATTCATGTCACATCCAAACCTGAGCAAGCCCGAGTTATTTGCTTGTTACTGACCTTAATTCCCCTCTTCAAGAGTGTCTCCTCCTCCACACACACTGCATCCCGACATCACCGCGATGCCAAAGCGAGGTCTCTTCTCTTCTCACCAGCCTCATTTAACTTAACCCCCCCTTTATGTACTCGTTATGCCGAGATCTGAAGCCACCCCCTCCCCAATTTGTGACCGACACGAATAATCGTTCTTGCAAGTCTCAACAATCGTCTCGCATGCCTCTTGCCATCACTCACCGGGCATGCAACTGTGTTTACCGCTTTGATTTTACTCGTGGTGACTCGTGGGCATATTTTCACCTCTTTGCATCAACTCAGCTCACCTTGCAGGCATTTGTAAGAAAGGTTCTTCTGTTCTCCCGACAGCGATTGCCCACCCAAGCAGTACAAATACACCAGTCGAACAGCCCAGGTGTGGCGAGGTAAAGCGTGGGTGTTCCCATTTTGTCCAAGACGTCTTGCCAGCAAGGAATATTCCAGAATATCCCCTAAGGGCTCTCGAGGTCATTAAAATCGACCCTTTCGTCAGCAGTGACGCGAACAATTGTAGGGCCGTGCCTCTAAATGGTTTACCTACTCCCGGAACACTATTCTTCGGTATCCCTCTGGATGCGTACACCGCTTTTGTGGTCATATAGTTGGGGTGAAACGATGCCTATTTTAATATAGCAACATTATACATACTAGATTCGAAGCTTTCGTGACTGCAGGAATTACTTTGGTTCTTTCGGTAAAGTCATGTCAAAAATCAAATCAAATAGAAAACGTTTCGATTGGAACCATCAAGTAAGAATAAATGAGAAAAATTACCAGAGTAATTCCTGTAGTCACGAAAGCTTCGAATATAGTTTGAACCACCTCTACGGGGTTTCCTCACAGCTCACACTTAACTAATTTAGCAATCTTTGGGAGAACGTAATCAACCAGGCTATGCGTTAACTGTTAGCCGACTCTGTGTTGCATTGCATTACTGTCATTTTACTAAATTTGTCAAACTTTCTATTTCTCGACATTTTTCCTCGCTCGTCTGTTTCACACTTAACTTCTAATGTAGCAATATTTGGAAGAACGTAATCAACCAGACTGTGTTGCGTGTTAACCGACTCTGTTGCATGCATTACTTCCTAATTTTACTTTCTCAAACTTCCGATTTTATTTCTCTAAATAATGCCGTGCTGGTTTGTTTATAGTCCATTCTCTCCTCCGGGCACTATGGTCCGGAATTCCACACAACTGTCCTCTACACCCCCCCCCTCTCTCTGCCCCAACCCCTCCTCCGCCTAGTGAAGGCCTCGAAAGTGGTGCCGTAATTCTTTGGAAGAACGTAATCAACTAGGTGGGGTGTTGGCTTGTTAGCCTACTGTGTTGCATTGCATTATATTTCTAAGTTTACTGTTTGCTTTATCTCATTCATTCTTACCTGATGGTTGTGTTGCAATCGAAACGTCGTATTTTATTTTTTCTACGTGACTTTAACAAAAGAACCAAAGTAGTATTATACATGTACAGTATTGAACCGCGTAAGAGTTTGTTTTATGTAATTTTTATTTATTTCACCTTTAACCAGGTGCAAAACTCTTGAGGGGTTATACACCCCTTGTGAGGTTATAAACCTGCTTTTGGGGACGCGACAAATTGATGCAACTGGTGACGCCGAATCACAATTCATTGAATTGGGGTGGAGGGGGCTATATAACATTACATCCCTATTTAATATAAAGGCCAATTCAAGGGTTCTCAAAACGAACGCCCGTGTTCGCACACACTGGCCTGCGTACACAAGGAAGCTGCATACATATTGCAGCCTACTGGGAAATCAAGCTAAATCTTAAATGCATGTTTAAAAGAACATACCGCCGCATGAATGTACATCCAACGAGCCGATGCAAATGTCGTCAACGTTGTGCATCGGTCACAGTTAAATGTAGCTCACGCACAACACTGGAAGAGGGGGGGCATTCACACAGCGATTGTTCGTAAATGTCAAATTTTGGCAGGCAGATGACAAGTTTGCAGATAGGACCCTTTTCTGCATTCTTCAATTCGCACGTTTTCTGGAATTCTCTCAAAAGCATGAAGTCAACTTATCCGTTGCAGCCTGCGTGTTGACATGGCAGTCCATTTGGATATGGCAGATTAGCATTTAATCAGGTTTGCAGAATATAGAGCAGGCATGCCCAATGAACTAGTGTCAGAAGCATCCAGCAATAAGTGAAACAAGTTAATTCATAATAAAGGTTTTTGAGTTAGATCGTGCAAGTATGTCGAAACCCTCCACCACCCAACAGCCAATTAGTAAGGGATTTTCACGTACACAAAACGCCAATTAGTTACTTCAGCCCAACGGTGTGTTGATTATACTTATGCGATCGAACCCAAAAACCTTCATTGGTCGCGAAAGCCTATTTAATTATTCGTTGGACATTTTACTATTGTAACGTTAACCCGGTTTTCAATAGGCTAGATTCATGCATTTGTTCATGATTTTGAAGAATATTGGCCATTAGCCTCAGCCACTGCTATATATGAAAAGTATGACAAGCCACCAATAAAACAGAAACTGTATATCTGCGTTTAATATAAAAGTACATATGTGCAGAGCTCACATTTAAACTATGAGAATGACATATAAATGGCCCAACAAGGCACACATAAATAACTCAGCTCCTCCAGCCTAAATTTGTAGATAACAAAAAAATTACATTTATCTTCTGAACTTACACCAATTATTGCTGGGTTCTTTTTACAATTAAGTAAAAAAGTTTTTTTTACCCAAACGTAATTAAGCTAGTATGTTATTTACATGATCGGAAAAAATACATCTGAACTGGTATTTCATAGCTTGAATAAATAGAATGGCAAAAGCTTCATTTCAGGACAAGCAGTGTTAAAAAAAGCTTTCGTCACCGGCTAAATAAAGGAATCTGGGGCAAAAAAAACCCAGCAGCAAAGGCTATTTTGTGACATAACACTGATGCAAAATACAGAAACAAGGAAGGTAATCCATCTAACCAGACCAAGCACCATCATGTAAAAGACAAAACATGTTACTGTCAGGAATTCCCATAAAAATGGACCACACTTGTAACTCTCAAATGCCTCTGTGTGACAAGGTGTGGGTGTCCATTAGCGAGTCGTGGCTTCACATCATCTGCTCAGGTCTCTCGGAGTGTCTCGCCGCACAGCTGAGCGCTGATCCTGTGCGAGCAGGTCAAAAAAAGGGTGCTTAAGAGCTTCCCCCAGCGTGATGCGCTTTGACGGCTCGTACTGCAGCATCTTCTCAATCAGGTCAAAGAGCTGGTGGTGCTGGGCATCATCGCACACTACGTACCTCTGCGGGAATAGAAGAGACAAACCCATTAAATAACATGGCAGTTTTAGTTAGGCTTATATATTATTTTAAACACAAAATGCAATGTTGTACAGCATTGTGCGAGTGACAAATAAAATAAAAAGCCCATCTCTTTCAATGCACAAAAAAACATCCATCAAGCTGAGGGCCTTCAACTAGGATTGATAGGTTTATCAAGTCAAAGCCTGTCTCAAACCTTTTTCAGGAGAGTCCTGCCCAGCCTTTACAGTAGGTGCCACCATTGCAAAATGCAATTGAATAATTTGCTACAATTTCAGCATTATGATGAATGGCCAATACCAGTTAAGTGTTTAGTTTAGCCATGGGAGGGGTAAGCCCTGCAGAGCAGGGGGAGAACATGAACTCCACAAAAAGGCACCAAAGTCTGGAATAAATCCCAGGGGGGCTGTTGCTGAGGCACAATTACCCTTCCACACAACCTTGCCACCCAATGACAGAAATCTTCTCGGATGCCAACGGTAAAAAAATACAAAATACAAGGATAGGGGCAAGTGTCTCCATTGGACAACCACTGCCAAGTTGCCACAATATTGCAATAATTGTATTTAAAAGAGGTATGATTCTCAGGTGTACCCCCTTGAACTAACCACCATCTGATTTTCAGTAGTGTTTTTTTGCAAACAGTGCTAACAGCTATATGAAAAACGTATGAATAACCCAAGTTACGAAAACACATTAATTTTATGACAACCAAAAGGGAAAAAAGATCAGCTCTTGCAAATATAACTAATATTATACGTTCCAATTACATAAAGCTATACAATTCCCATGATTATAAAAATCATGTTTATTTTCATTCACTGGTTTAAAACATTTGTTCGTAATTAAAATGTTAATCCAAGCACAAAAAGACTTACCCTCAATGGTTTGCAATTTTCCCGCACGTATTTTCCAGCAGAGCTGTTTTCATCCCAATCCAGATGACCATGGTGGAAGTACTTCTGCTTCCTGTAGAAACAGTCATTAGAGTCAATATAGCACAAATGTTGTTCCAAGTATTAGAAATAAAAACTCACTTCCAACTGAATCTCAGGATGTATTGCATTCTCGGGTAAAACATTAGGTGACAACTAGTGATGTCTCCACAACTCTAAACAATTTTCAGTGCATACGGTTATTTGTCGACATCTAAAAATTTGATGAGACCAAGCTATAATTTTGTTTGAATCGTGTCAAATGCTAGTCGACAAAAAGGTGCTATTACGACTGGTGGCTTTTTTCCCATTAGTAACAAACACTTCTAAGAACACGGTCATCTCATTAACACGGTAATATGCATCGCATATGCGATGCTTGCGCGTTTTCCGCATACTACACGTGATAAAAGTGAAGAAAATTACCTTGTCCTTCTGACCATGCGAGAAGGAATCAGACCCAAGGTCCTCTCCATCATGGCCAAGTGCTCTCTGTTGTCATGAGTCTGCAGAATAAAATAAATTCACAAGGTATTGCAATGCATGTAGACACGCAGGCCACGCTCATATGCAACGTGTAATTGTATTCATGTCGCACCTGGAACAAGGTGAACCCCAAATAGAACTCAAAAACAATGCATCCGATGCTCCAGACATCACAAGGCTGCGACCATCCAAGCTCTGTTAATAAAAGACAAAATAAGTCCTTCATTATAACGCAAAATTAAATCAACGAGATAAAGAGTTGATGTTTGTGCACTACAATAATCCATGTTGACATCAAATATTTACCGGGCAACTGAACTCACCCAAGAGGACCTCTGGCGCTCTGTAATGTCTTGTCGACACAATAGTGCTGTGATGTTCATAATCAAAGGTTGCACTTCCAAAGTCCACCACCCGAATGTCTGCATTTCTCACAGTACGCTCATCCCGCTTCTGTAAATATAAAAACACATTCAAATAAGTGTATAGGTTTTTAAAAATGCACACGTTAATCTCATTTCATGAACTTACATAAGTAATGCACCCATGATGTTAATGTCTCAAAGTGGAGAACGATAAATGTGGTTAGATCTATGTTCAGCAGTTTTATATGCCCCTGCCATGATGTAATAATTTTGTTGAATGGTTGTCATGTGTTTCTCGTTATCCACGTCATCAATTACCCATTAATGGCCCTGCATTACTCAGCACCGACTAACAGTGTTTTACTGTGTAAAAATGTGCTCGCACTCTTATGTTTAACATTAAAAAATGCACAAACTGCTTAACATACATACTTTTTGTGGGTTGTATTTGATGTCATATTCTGAATCCACAAACAGAATGTTTTCCGGCTTCAGGTCTGTGTGGGTCAATTTGTTGTCGTGTAAAACTGCAAAGGCAAAGACAACACATTAGTATTTTGCAAACTAAATATTTAGGGGTCAACCTTCCCGGGATAAGTATTTACAAAGTTTGTATCAATATATATTGTTTTTAATCTGTCCACCCATACTCAAAAATGGTGCTCAATGTTACTAATCTCGTTCACATTTACAGAGCAACTTCACAATATATGACCAACACGCTATCTACCAGTGTAGATGGGCAAAACTGAATTTACCACTCAAGTTGGGTAATTTAGCACTCAACCGAAATGTTTATTTCTACACGATCACAATGCCATCATGCTATATAAACATCCAGTTCACTACATCTTTTTCAGCACCTTTGGCAAGTATTTCTACGTTCAGAAAGTCAATACTTACTCACTGATTGCATAAAAAATACAAATCAAAAGCAACCTCGTGTTGACAAACAAATAACACTTGTGTTTGCCTCAAAGCACGAACGCTCATATATTTACATTTGATGGCATAGCAGAGTTGGTAGGCCATGAGCCTGACTTGGTGCAGTGGGTATGGCAGGTAGTTGTTCTCCTTGAGGAAATCAAATGTACTCAGGCCGAGCAGCTCAAAAGCAATGCACATGTGCCCATGGTAGTCAAACCAGTCGTACATCTGTACGCACAGACTGCAAAGCACACAAAAGGATTCCGTTTTCAGAAGTGTTTGGCAACAAACAAGACGGCAAGTTTTGAAAAATTTAAACGTTACAAAATATCCGAATTCTTATTTGCATTGAAATAGTTAAGCACTTGTTGTACTTTAACATTAAAAAAGGGCACGTAAGAAAACTATTTTCAAACCTTCATACAAAACGTAAATGAATCACTTACTATTTATTTCGTGGATCCTTCTCATTGATTTTCTCCAAAACATTGATCTCCAGCCGTGCAGCTTCTCTGTATTTGTCTACATTTTTTATTATTTTAAGTGCAATTTTTGCTTTCCCCCTGTAATACAAAACACAGAGCACAACTAAGCCATGTGGCACTCTCTTACTCCAGTGAAAAATACAATAAAGTTATTGGTTATACAAACCAAGCTTACCGGTCATGATCGATGCAATGGACCACTTTTCCAAAGGTACCCTCACCTAAGGTACTGATGATCTCATCTAAAAAACAAAATAACATTTATTTAATGTTTCACATCAAATCATCTGAAAAAAGAATGACGTAACTTATTTTATGCTTGATTTTCTCTTTCGATAAATAACAAATACTATAAAAATTGCAAACATTCGCGAGGTTCCAGCCAACCGTAATCTGTTAATCGAATAAGATTGCTCACTACTGTGCACATTTGGCCAATATGTGCATATCTGTTGTCATGTCATGCATTTGATACAAGCCAACAACCTTCCCATAATTTCATGCAACTATATAACTATGAAAAAATGTCAAATACGGTGGTTGCTGGATATAAGCACGCCCCATTTAAGAGCAAAGTCGGATGTGCTTACATCAGAAGTGTGCTTACATCAGAAGTTTCCCTCTGCCTCCCCAAGTGTAAGGATGTTGTATACATCAGAGCTGTGCTTCTTTAAGATGCGCTTATATCCAGCAACTACCGTACCTTGATGCAGTGGACTAGTATTAATAAGGGGTAATGGGTTATTAAAGGAAGTTATTACATATCCAAGTTTATCACTCATGAGTAATAAACATCAATGTGGCATTAATATGATATGCCCATTGTCCTGAGGGTGTAATTCATAAAAAATCTCCCATTAAATAATTTTTATATCTTGGCCAATTTTTGTCACAGGGACCTAAAATAATGGGAGTGTTAATATGTTCATGAATATTTTTTTTTTTTAATCTCAGATGTTCAGGTGTGGACCTTTAGTCGAGTTGACATGGAATGGCTCTGATAAGTGTATTGGACATTGCATTCCTGATTGTCGCATATATAATCAAGCTTCATGTATCTACCAGATAGCACATATTGTATATTAACTTTAACAGCATATTTAAAGACAGAAGACAACAACTTTTTTGTACATTCGGATCATTATGCAACTAAAGAGCACTAAATGTTACGAAAAACGCTGTACATCTCGCTTGTAGCCAGTCGCCGATCCGATAGATCAGATGGCCATCTTCATCATCTTCCACACTCTTTGCCCTCCTGGTGCTCTGCTTGCTCCGCTGAACCAGGCCGTGCAACATCCAACCCATTCCCGAGGCCACACAATCGGCAGCACGTACGGCCCGGTGTTGGCATCAAAGCACATTTTCAAGGGTGGGTAGCCCGCGAGTTTCCGGTTTGCCAATCATTCGATGTCATATGGTACATGGGATGTAACAATAAGGATATTGCAAGGCACATGTGAAGAAACATCACTATTCCATACACCATTACATACCTCACGTGCTTACAATTAACAGAACAGTGAAATAAATCGCAATCATTAACCAAGATCTTCCATATTGCAAAAATTGTATAAGTGTAAAAGCAAATAAAAACAAATGACTAAGGAAACAGTGTATTTTGTTAACAGTTATACTACATAAAACACCCTCATCTCAGTTTTTTATTCAAAGCTGTTTCATGATTTTATGCCAAAACCTAAGATTTCTTGTTAATGAGTATAAAACATTTGTAGGAACCAAATTGAATTGCTTAAGGTCCGTGTGGAACGAATTAAACATTTTAAAAAGGCAGAAATTCCTTAAAGCAGTGGTTCTCAACGTTGGCAGTGTACATTTGTCAAACATATTGATCAAGCTGCAAGTGGGCACGATCCCTCCTTCGACTGCCCACTCCAGCAGCGGTCTCAACCATTGGCCATCATTACTTTTAGCAATGTGTGTCCTGCCCAAGCTCACCACTTACTTTCCTTTGGATTCAATAATAAGCATCCCTTTATTATCCACCACCCTAGCTTAAAAAAAAACACAAAACCATTCTTGGATAGTAGCTTTTATCTTTTGGAAGGAGGCACCTTTGTACCCGTTATTGCCAGGAGGCAGTTTTGGCCAAGTCAACCATCGTAGATTAAAAGTTAGACAGAGCAGATGCTGCGGATGTTGTTCCAAAGTAAAAAAAATAGAGTGACACTGGCTGTTGGGATGTCCCTCTTCAATGCATTGAGTTTATAACACTCGGTTGAGAGTAGGAAGTAGTGGCCCATTAAACAATGAATTAGTACTTTTTCCTGTATGGTATATCTATGCAAGCAGCCTGTGCCACCCCAGATCTATGGGTTGCGAACCGCTGCCTTAAAGCTTTCACCCTGAAATGGCCAGTTTTTATTACACACCATAAGTGGCCATTGCATAATTGAACATGTTAACTACTATAATTTTATCAATTGGGTTCCGTTGAGTTACATCTTGCAGGCATCTCAATTAGAGCTATTCCCTCCACCACGTGACAGTCAAACAAATCACGTTGTCACATGTGCAAATGTGCCTACAAATAGTTTTGCAAACTAATGCTGGTTGTAATCTCGAGTGAGCCATCATTGTATACAACTGTCAAATTGTTCCTTTCTTTTTCAACATGGATGGTTGTTGAGAAACAACATCAACCGACTTTGGCAGGTGGTTCAGGGTTATAGCTCTATTTGACATATACCTACATGACTTAACCCAAAAGAAACCAATTATGAATAGTATTGGCCGTGAAAGCCTTAGTATGGAATTTACTGCAATTTTATAGTTGAATATGGATAAAGTAGTTATGAAAACTGAGTAAGGGTGCAAAGTCCACATATACAAGTTATTTTACCTTACAAATTTAGAATAAGTTACAAAAAAATTACGAATTATTTTTCAAATAACAAAATTTACCAAAACAGACAAGATAACTAAATGTCTTCAAATTACTTCTAGTTTTTTTTTCGAATTAAGGGTTCATTCACAAAAAGCAATTGTAGCAAGCTACATTTCAATGTACATATAGAGCCCTAAAGTTGTCAATCCAATGAAGGATGAGAGGGCCTTCTTACTGTGCGGTCAATATAATAAGTTATTTGACCATATTTCACCATGTTGGTCAATGCAGGTTGAAGGCAGGGGCATTGATATGGCAACATAGAAGTATAGTGCAACAATTGCTTTTGCTGCACCACCCTATTCTGCCCACCATTGAGCACCACATCCTGTAACAACCTGTCATGCATGGTGGTCACCCATCCAAGCATTATTTAGGCCAATACCTGGTTTTGCTTCCAAGATCTGATGAGATCGGGCACATTCCAGGTGATTTGATCAAAGGCATAATTTTGCCAATACTTTAAGAGCAAACAAACACATTTCGCTCGACTATTTCGAGGTAATTAAATGTGACTATAATAGAACGCAAAGCCACCATGAGCTGCACACTTGAAGGCCACAGTGGAAATTAAAAACATCCCTCTTCATTAAATCTATATAAAAAACACACTAGTTTCGCTTTTTCATTGTGTTCGTGTCTGTAACAAGAGAACAAGCAGTCGAACTCACATCGACTGAACCCTCGTGAAAAAATATCTAAGACATGCTACCTGAACAAAGCGAGCATCTACATTGAACATAGCAAAGACGGTTCGAGAAAGTACTCACCGAGGAGGAGCGACTGTACGAGCGTGTGCGATGTCTTCTCCTCCTCAGCCGTCGCCGGCTGCTGCGGTAGCTCTCGTCGTGATCGTAATCACGAGAGCGGTGACGATAATCGAATGACTGAGGGGGTAAATTGAAGGCCTCTTCGTAGAAACCATCACCTCTATCCCTTACATAGTCCCCTCTGTAGTCAGCGTAGTATCTGTCGTCATACATTCTCTGCTCGCATGAACGAACATAGCTGAAAGAGAAGAATTGTGTCACTTATATAAACAGTCACCCAGCGGTGGCACTTTGCTTCAAGAACTCAGTTCACAATCAGAAGGTTGTGGAATAGAATTGTTAATAATCCTTCCAGATAAAATAGCGCTTTGCAGGAAGTCAAGAGCAAATGACGTATGAACATTCTGGGAATGTAAAATGTTTACTGCTTCAGGTATCCAAATGGAAACCACCAATAAAATTATCGCCCATGATAGAAACATGGCATAACATAACATTCCTGCAGGAATCACCCAGCACTAACGTTTACGAAAAGGAACGTGACTGGAGAACACAACATTCATACAATCGCCACTATATTAGGACTCTGTGAGAAATTGTGAAAGTTGCTACACAAACTGGTTAAGACCGCAAAATGTTTTACCTGAAAGAACGCTGCGATTTTGTGTAGCAGCTGTCATTACGATTGCGTCTTGGAGAATGCTCCCTGCTACTGGATTTCCTCCGATGCCTCTTGCGGCTGCTGTAATCGTCTCTGTATCTGTAACTGTCCCTGCTGCCTCGGTCCGATGACCGAAACCTTTTCGGGTGAGGCATCTTAAACAAATTTTAAAAAACACATCATTAGCCATATACAGTACAGCCCACATTCCACATCGCTTGTCAAGTGTTCACCAGAGCGCAACCTGCCAGGGATAAGTTAGCCTATGGTACCTATGAAATCAACACTACTTAACTGATGAAGACTGGCATATGGTACCAATGAAATCAACATTTCTTAACTGATGAAGACTGCCACCCACGAATGTATATTTAGATTGTCCAGCACTGGCTCAGGGATGCAAACAGAAACGAGCACCATGAGACACATTTGCGACGAGGACATCGTTAATGCATCATCTGTATTTACAGTGTATTGGAACAGTTTTTTTTTAAGCGTACAACTTTTGAAAATTAGTTGAATGTACAACAAGTACAGCTTTCCAAGGTAAAATAAAAAGTTTTTCTTTCCGGTATTACTTTAGTTTCAATGAGTGGCGGCAAGGTCTATTATGCAGGATTCTAAAAAGGAAAGCCTCGTAATCAGAAGCACGTGATCTTGCAATAAAAACGGGTCATGACGTGGCTTCTAATATAGACTTTAAGATACCCTTGTATTTAGTTACATCATAAATCACAAGTTCGTGTAAAACTGTGTAAAGAACAAATGTCTTTATGCAGCATGCTATTCAAAAGCAGTTGTATGTCACTCGTAGCTACACGAAGGTGGTGAAGTCATCATAAGTAGGCGTCAGTGAAAATGTAATAAAAAACATTAGGAGTTCTTGCATAAGGTTGTATATGGCCGATGAGTAGACTTGCATACATATGTATAAGCAATGTTAAAAAAAATAAGGATGGAGATATGGGCAACGCTGATCAGCATATAACTGCACAGACCAGAAGAGCTGAATAGGGCCAACTGTCCTGAACTGCAACTCAGAATTTAGTAGCGGGTGCGGTGTAGATTGGCCACGATGCAATTCAGAACATGTTCTCATTGGGAAACCGCAAGCTGCGAGTACATTTGATACCCGAGGTATGAATCAAGGTTGGACATGCCAAAACAGTTATATCATGCATGCAATTTAAAGTAGGGCCCTTAGAATGGCTGGGGAAGCAGATTGAGTTTGTTGTTGAGGTTAGCAAAACAGGTGAGGCAAAGTGATGCCAGTAAAGTGGGGACTACTATGGCAGAAGTGTGTAGATAATTTGGATTTTAACTGTAGAAGTGATATCCGATCCTATCAATGTTCAGACATGTTCACACTGAACTAGTACGCGGTTCCCACTAACCATAGAAAAAAAGCCCTTGGAAGTAAATTCAAAGTGCTTCCGCGCTCAAATTAGCATGTCATGCTAATTAATATACGCCGACAGCTGGAATTCAGCAAAATACAACATTTATGAGAAGCAACATCTCCATCAGACAACCAGTTTAATTCCCACAACGTGACACTCACTTTATCGACCCCAGGAAGATGATTATGATGGGTTGCATCAACTCATAATTAGGCTTTACATGTTTCTCAACATTCCCAGTGTGAAAGCACCACGTGGGCAAATGGCGGCATACAAAAGTTGGGCATATAAACAAACCCCCCCCCCCTACACCAGCATTGCAAGTTTGGTATAACAGAGGGTGTTTTGGGTTAGATCTCGTAAATGTGTTGTTAAACCCGTCACCACCCATTTGCAATTAAGCGACATAACCCAAAAAACCCCTCTTATGGATATTTGTCGCGAAAGCCTACGTGTTAAATTAAGTTTCGCATGTTGTGGTTATAGTGCCACATCCAACCAAGCACAATGACACCGATAAGGCAATGGAATATTCGAGAACTTCAGAGTACTACTGATTTCACGGGCCTACTTATATAGGTGACTAAACTGATATCTAAACAAGTCTGGAGTAAATTGTAATTTCGTTGTTTATACTGACGAGCGAGAAGTTTCCCGAGTTACATAACAGCTCTCAGTGCTTCCTTTTCATACCCCCAACAATCCACTGCCATATTTGCCCCAATTAAGTAACAGGCGACGTCAACACGGTGCTTGTGCCAGGCTAGGTGCACCTCGAGGCCACGTGGCCAAAGTGTTATGAGATTAACGGCCGAGATGATTGGCAGATGGACAAACTAATGCTGTTTGGCGGCGAGAGACCATTGGCAGTTGTGAGCCTCGCACCTTTACCAACGGACCACTACGAATTACAACCACCACTATCCACACCACGACCACCACCAAACCACATCATCACCACCATCAACCATAATTATCACATCAACCACAGCCATCGCCACCCTCCAGAAAAGACGTCATGTGCGATGGCGCGCTAAACAAAACGGCCATAACGTGAACCAACTACAGCAGGACACGGATGAGAGGGAGGGAGGGAAGATGCCGTGGCGAGGACCTTCACCCAGCAGGGTATCGACCGTGGCCCGATGGAAGACCGCGACCGGCCCCACAACGGCTCCATCATCATCACAGCAGCAGCAATCCGCCCTCCTTTTTACAACCGCAGTTTAAACGGGGAGCGGCAGCAGCCTTGCCAAAACCATAGCGACGGCCATTTTAGTTAATGGTTTAAAAAAAAAATGTTTCCATTGAGGTTTAAGAATTTAACATTTACATTTTCGGGTGGCGGAGAAGGGCGAGAGGGCGAGGAAATCCCGCCCGCCACAACCGCCGCCATCTTTTAGTTCTAAGGCGCTGCGACGTCTCTCGGTTTTTATTTTAAATACAATTCCCTCCTCTTCCTACGCATTGAATTAAAGACATCGGCGCGCAGCGCACGATAGGCCGTCGTCTACGGGTAACCTCAGCGGCCGCTCACCTTGTGCGCCGCAACGCCCGTGTGCTTGTCCCAAAGGAAGTCCGTGGTGGTGGTGGAGGTGGCCGCCGCTGCCGCGAACGTCGCCGTTGATCGTCAGAGCCGTTCGAGAAGATGGCGGCGGCGCGTGACGTCACCGCTCGAGAGACGGGGAGGGGGTGTTGGCGGTTGGAGGGGGG
>CM025621.2:2331371-2394996 GCA_014621495.2 Entosphenus tridentatus | reverse complement strand
AGAGAGGGGGGAGTGGAGTGCTGCAAGCTAGAGGGATTACAGGGCGAGCAAGAGCACGACAAAGTGATGCTAACGTGAGAAAATCAGAATGTCAATGGTACAGGATGCTGCAATGCAGGTTCGTCTTCATTGGCCATGCGAAATCGTGATCGTCATTGCGCATCGCGGGCGGTAGGTGGCAGCACTGGCGGACAGCGCCACTCCACGCCGGGTGGTTTGGCAGCAGGAAGCCTCCAGTGGGCAGCAGACGCTGAGTTGGTGGCAAGGCGACCACTCAGCTTCAGAGTCGGTGCCGGATTATCCCAGTAGCAAAAGTAGCCACATATGTAGTAGCTACGGGCCCCGCACTTTCAAGGGCCCCGCGATAAATACTTTCAAGCTATCAATTCCGGTTCAGTGATTCTGCACTTGCTCTATTACCATAGTACTACACTGCCTTCAACTTTTTTTTTATGAACGACTGGGTGTTTAAAGTTAGCGATTTGTAGTTTTATCTGGCTGTATAGCAAATGAAAAAATACAATTACTTTACTGTGCAAGTAAAAAATGTGTTTTAATATTTACGTGTTTTTTTATTTAGAGCCCCTTTATAACATATGCTACAGGCCCCGCACTAGCTTAATCCGGCACTGCTCAGAGTGAAAGTCATCAACATCAGCAGCAGCGACAAACAAAAGCAACAGAAATATGGAAAATTATTTGATGAAAATGCGTTGTCAGCGGTAAACAAACACAAATAGCAAAAACTGAAGAATTTTGTCAATAATACCGCCTTTAGAGGAAAAAATGTATACTATAGACGACGTTCCGGGGAATGGCTTTTGAGATAGGGCCATTGCCCAAAACGTCGGCTGCTTACTCAAGAACCCCATTGTGGGGCAGGTGCGTGACAACACGTCTCGTGTAGTACAACACAATTTGAAATCACGATCTAAGTGTAACCTCTACACATAGAGGCAGGTAGGAAGTCGTGGATATGAGCCCGGATTTGAACAAGGGCAGGGACGCGACATCAAACGGCTGTTGGAAGAGAATTCCAAACCATAGGGGCAACAGAGGTTACTTATAGTAAGAGCTCCGCATGCAATACCAGCATCTTATAATATTCTATACGCTTGATACATATTTGCTCGCCTATAAAGTAACTTGCATGCATAAATCAAGAGTCCGTGTCTCGTCGCTACCCTTACACTCATTCTTCCCCTTTCTGAATGATCCCCTACCTGACAGTGTTCTTGATTTTAACACGTAGGCTTTCGCGACCAGTATTATTCATAATAAAGGTTTTTGGGTTAGATCGCGTTATTATAAATGTGTCACAACCCTCCACCACCCAACATGGCCATCGGAAGCAGGTGGATGGCTTCACTATTCTGGCAAATCGGCCGAAGATGCTGGATGTAATTACCAGCGAAACGTCGTGCTCAAATTATAAATGTTGTGGATTCACTCTTCAAACACACCGGTGGGCTGAAGAAGTAACTAACTGGCGTTCTCATCTTGATTTATAGCTAATAACTAACTGGAGTTTTGTTAACGCGACACATTTTTAAATCCTTTATATTAAGTTCACTTGCTTGCTTGCTTGCGCGCTTACGACCGTGCAAATCTTTCGGTCGTTTTTAAACCCACTTCCCGTGATCCAATCGAGCTGACATTTTGCACACAGACTCGTTGTGCGTGACAATTTTTTTTCGGGAATTTTTTTTTCCAAAATGTAGCACTTTTTAGGCAATTTTTTATATTTAATTACCAATTGCTTAATGGTGGCAGGCAATCATCTGACCCATAGGTGGCAGCCATCTCAAGCCAGAGGACGAGAGGACTCTAGCCGCCACGCATATAAAGGATTTATAGTGAAAAACTTTGTTTTTACGGGTTAATTTTTTTACTGATTGGTCGTGTCGGGTAGTGGAAGGTTGCGACACGTTTATAATAACGCGATCTAACCCAAAAACCTTTATTATGAGTAGTAATAGATTTTTACCCTTTCAACTGGTACAAAAACTGACACCTTTATACAAGGCATCATGTTTGCAATAACCACAACACAAGCAGTCAAAATGCAAACAAAAAGAAACAACTCTGATAATGATATGCACTATCCTTGAAGTTGATGGGTCCACACCCGAGACAGCTGTTCTTAGAGCCTAGTCTCCATTGGTGTTGGGCTATGAGTGTTCTTCATAGTGCGGCCCCGACAATGCATAACATGTGAAAACATCCCCCATCATCATCGTGCTGTCAAACTCCAACGGTTTCAAATGTATGGCCCTCACACTGACGATGTCTTATCGGTGAAAGTGGCCCCCTGTCTGAAAATCAGTGACGAACCACTGCCCTACCCACCAGTGACATAGCAGCTCCACTCTCAGCTCAGGGGGTTGTTGGTGCGGCAATCGGTCAGATGGGGTGCCCCAACATTTGATTTTGTCTGGCATGGTCACCAACACGTTAGCGCTCTAAATAAATTCAAATAACACGTGTAACGTAAATTAAAGTGATTTGAAGCTTTCGTGACTGCAGGAATCCATACTCTTTGGTTCGTTCGGTAAAGTCACGTAGTTAGAAATCAAATAGAATTATTTAAAATAAAATTATTTTATTTAAAAAAAAATTATTAAAAAATTCTAACTACGTGAAATAAAATATAATTATTTTAAATAAAATTATTTTATTTTAAATACAATTATTTTATTTCTAACTACGTGACTTTACCGAAAGAACCAAAGAGTATGTAAATTAAAGTATTACCATGAAGAACATTTTAAGCCGCGTTTGAATTCAATGTTGTTGTTCTTTTACACTGCTGTTGAAAACATCTCACAGTGGATTTTAAGGGGGCCCCCAACTCGTTCCTTTGGCCATCAGGGGGGCCAAGGCACCCCCCCCCCCCCTGCATGCCCCACGCTCGTTTCGCCACTGCCAGGGCTGCTTCGTGACCTTGTGTACGAAGAATCACCGCCCGTCTCGTATTTCTGCATTGCGGCTCTCGAAATACTGAATTGTTCATTGTCTTTTACCCAATTCGAACAACAACAACAACATGTAGCTCTTATTGCTATTCCCACTTGGTGACCCCTTGCGTAGCCACCAGTGACCCCTTGACCCACGGGCGCCTTCTGCCCCAAGACCCCCACGACCCCCACGGGACTCCACCGGACAGCCCCCCGCGTGTCCCCCCGCATCCCTCCACCCGAGCCCGGCTGGGATTTCAACGTCACGCGTCCGCATTCCTGGGTGGCTTCCAACGTTGGTTCGAGCCACATTTTTATTCGTCAGCGACTTGGTGTTCTTTTCTTTTGTATTGCTGGTGTGCGCTGCGGGTTATAATACATCTCTAGCGGCAGACGTAACTTCTAAAGCGACGGGCTACAACTTATAGCTGCAACAAACACAACGATGTAGGCCAGGGAGCGAATACACCGGCTGGATACGCGCTGAAGGACAGCGCGTCAGTGTTGGCGATGCGCTTGTGTCGTAGCGATGATGATAACCCGTGCTCAGTTGTCAAAAGTACTGTCCTTTTGACGGCTTGGGTAGTCCTTTATCCAGCAGTGGATCAAGCATAGCTGCTTGCTACCGCTGGTGATGAGATTGAGAGAGGAATGGGCTATCTAGCGACCTTTCTTTTCAGTTTCTTTTGGTGACTTTCCGATTCGTATCTAACGAGGGAGTTGGCAACGCTGCGACTCGGAGCGGACGAGGAGGCAGGAGGAGGATAAGAAGCGACCCCAGCTGCCCGGGGCTGAATCTGCCTCGCCCGGCCAGGAGGAGGAGAGGGCCGTACCCCCCCCCCCCCCACGGCCCCACGTCTCAAGACACCAGCCATGGGCTCACAACGCTCGGCCAGAAGTCGGGGGGGTCTTCTTCTCGCACTCGCCGTGGTCACCGCGCTGAGCCAGAGCGACCCTGCGCTGGGCGGTGAGTGTTGGGGTGAAGCTGATGGTGGTGGTGGTGTTGTGGTCACATTTGTTGGTCCGCGTTGGTGGTTCGGGTGATGCTGGTGGTGGTGCTGTTGTGGTCACATTTGCTGGTTCGCGTTGGTGGTTCGGGTGGTGCTGGTGGTGGTGCTGTGGTCACATTTGCTGGTTCGCGTTGTTGGGTCGGGTGGTGCTGATGATGGTGGTGGTGTTGTGGTCACATTTGCTGCATCGTGTTGTTGGTTCGGGTGGTGCTGATGGTGGTGGTGGTGTTGTGGTCACATTTGCTGGTTCGCGTTGGTGGCTCGAGTGGTGCTGATGGTGGTGGTGCTGTCGGGGGGAGCGGTGGTGTAGTGGTTAGTGCGCTGCGCTACGAACCCAGCCGCCCGAGTTCGGTTCCCGCTCACGGCCAACATCAGTGACCGGTCATGGGCCTCCCCTGGGTCGACTCAGCCTCAAATGAGTACCTGGTGCGTTGTGTTAACATCCGACAAGTGAGACAAAGGCGGCCGTGCGTGGTGCTGGCCACCCACCCCCTCGTGTGTCGACCTTAATAGGTGCTCGCTAACAGCACTTGCTCCAACAGTCTGATGAAGGATATGGGGGGGGGAGGAAATCTTTGTTTCTGGTGTTGTGGTCACCTCTGCTGACAAACCACTGCCCTAGATTGTCGCGGTTTTGCAGAATATCAGCCGGGATTGTGTTTTCGTGTTGGTCGGCGCGATGTCGGCTTTTTCAATTCCTGAAGAAACTCCCAGTAACGCGAAGTGGAACTCGGGGCATCTTGCCCAACAACACGGGTGGCAACCTTAGAACCAACCTGTCGAGAGATGGAGGTCATTCACAGACGTTGCAGTCAACTTGACTGGCTGTCGAGTTAGAATTGAGGACATTTTGGGCACCTCTGTACGTGCACATACACACACACACACATGCCCTTTTTGTCAATCCACTGCTGGATGAGGGGCCTCTCCAAGCCGTGCAGTTTGTGTGGGGGTTTATCGACCATACTTCACCACGCTGGTCAGTGCGGGTTAGTGAAGCCAGTCAATATAAACACGAGAGCGTAGCAGTACAGCAACAGCAAAGGATTTGCCTTCACCGATCTACTGCTCACAACGAATTCTTCGTCGGAGCCTATCACAAGCCGTTTGTGCGCATGGTGGTCACACATTCAAGCACTATCCAGGCCAAAATCCAGCTTCTACTTTGAGCTCTAACGAGACCGGGTGCATTCCGTGTGATTCGGTCAGAGGCTTAGGTCATCTTTGCTGGCTGATAAACCGAAAAATAAACACTCAGATATGGGCCTTGTATGTCGTGACTGTTGTTGTTGTTGTTGCATGCCAGCAATTTAATATTATTTTACAATTATTCACACTGCTCTCTAGCAACTTCATCTGACATTGGTGGTGATGGTTGAGCGAGGAGGAAGCTGACACGTGCTAAGTTTAGCAGCACTCTCTTCTCCTGCAATAGTTTGGTGTCAGTTAAAACCGTGATATGTGTTCAGAAGTGCCGTACAAAGAGGGTCCGAGGTAGGGCAAGAATGTTCCTGAATCCATCTGTGCAAAGCTTGAGTGTAGATGTGGAATTTCAAACAACTGACCAATTGAGGGTTGCCAAGCAGAATGAAGATTGTCCGTTCCATTTTATAGTTTCTACAAACTATGTTCTGGCATGTACAGTGCATGGTAAACATGTCAACGTTTGTGGGACGTTGGCCCAATGTCAACCAATGTTTGCAGTATGGAAACAAACGGTTTGTGAATCCATCTGTGCAGAACTTTTAGTTATATCCCAGAGAATGTGCAGGTATTCTCTAATGCAAGTCTCGAGTGTCAGTGAGGCTTTTCTGGATTAACAAATGCAAAGATGAAAAAGCACAAATGGAGACGTGTCATCAAGCATACAAGGTTCCACTTTATCAACTGCACTTGCAAAAACCTCGCATCTTATTTCCGTCGGTTTTCACCACTTCTTCTCCTTTGCCACAGCAGTCTCCAACAACTTCTGCAAAAAATAATTTCTGCTAAAATACGATGGATGAGTCTGGGTCCGTGATTTTTTTTTACGCAAAGGATAAAAAAAATTGCCGATTACGTTGCATTACGCTCGTGTTATGAAGGCCAGATTTATAACTTACCAACTGTGGTTTCATTCTAACCATCGCACGAAGCAACTTTAAGCCTCGCTGTACTGTCTGAGTACAGTATAACACATTCCAGAGTTTGTGGTTCCTAACGTCATACCAGGTGTTGTGCTTAACATGTTTACTCCAGAACATACGTCAGTTCTGAATCGTCTCTTAGAGCTCTCATGCTGCAGACATATTGCACCAACAATCTGGAAGTTATCTCAATTCTTGCCAACTAAAAAAAAGGGCGATTCATCTTGTGTGAATGGCGATCCACTTCCTGTGATTACAAACTGTCCTGCCCATGAATCTGTCAACAATAAAGAAATTCTTTATCACCTGGAGTCATTATCATCAATTGATGAATGACCATCAGTAAAATTTCCAACGAACATGCTCTCGATGTAAGTATGTTAGCCAATGGAACGCATATCTGGACCTCTTGCGTTGTGAGCATGTTGGAGAATCCGTGTTTATCTCTTTTGACTTTTCCAAAGCGTGTAATCGTGTCTGGCATCTTGCGTTCCTTGCCAAGCTGCTGCCGTGCGGTGTCTGCCCTCATCTGCAAGCATAGGGCCTCTGGCTTTCTTACTCACTGAAAAATATGTTCCTCTAACTTTGCTAAATAAAAAAAAGTTTCTACTTTTATACGACTCTATGTTAAACCGGAATACTCTTCATTCGCTGTCCACTTTGCCTTGAATGCCTCCGGCTCCGTGCCCAGCAACTGGTGATAAATATCATGCCAAGTATGACGCCCCACTCGAATTGTGCGAGACAAACAAAAATCGAAGATACATGACTTCCTATCACCGAACCTCTCCACACCAGTTTGTGACGCTCGCCTTCTTCATTCACAATGCATTTCCTGAAGTTCGTCGAGATTTTCACGCAGCACCATTTCGTTCGGCAAATCGGGGGGGGGGGGGAAGAGGGGGTCAAGGACGAGGATCGTGTGACCTTCCCTTTGTGTCCAGCTTTGTCGCTTCGTGTTTGGGGAAACGGAACCTTGGAAAGCCACGGCGACAGCATTCCTGGGGCCCTTGGAGGCACAGGTGTGAACTGTGAATGGGAGGAATGCGTTAACCATAGTTCTCTCCACCTTCCACCCCTGTAAACACTCTCACACACACCCCATGCCTTCCTGGCATGCAACACAAGATCAGCGGTTTTACCTTTCGCTCTCGAGCCGTTTTTGCTCTGGAGCAGTGGTTCTTAACCTTTACTGCAGCCTTGCGCCCCTTTGGTTCTCAATCGCTAACAACATGCATTTTTTGAATAAATACAGGTTTGTGGAAACAAAGTAGTTGTACTTACAGTACGTGCTTAATTTGTTGTTTCGATTATTTTCCTTCTAAAAAAAATCTGCACGTGTCTCGCACCCCCAGAAAGGGCATCTCGCACCTGTGCATCCCAGGGTAAGAACCGACTGCTCCAGAGCCTCGGCTGTAATAGTTCTTGCAACAACTCCGTTGCTAAATTTGGCGGCGAATGAGCCATTCCGCAAGTAAACCCGTGAATTAATGACATTTCTAAACGCAGTTGAAACGCTAAATGACCTTCTCCATTGCAGTTGTATTCAAACATATATTGCCGAATAAGTGTTTCAGAAGAGCATAAAGGGTGCTGTACTCATTCACACGGAAAGGTCTAATGCGATTACCGTAAGGCTTTCCAATCTGACAAAAAAATGTAAAATGTCACTGCAATTATCTTTCGAGGTGTATATATTTTAACAAAGTATCTTCAATTGAATTGGCATGTCCACTGTGACCTCGTTAATGCACGGTGCCAGAGCTGTGTGAGAGACGTGTGTGAAGCAACTGGTGTGCTGGAAGAGGCGTGGTGTCCCGTGACGGACTGCTGATTACATGTGAAAGTTCCACTTCAAACGTTGGCAACACAACAAAAGGGCTAAAGTATGCTGCAGAGAGACATATCACCCAGGGATCTTGTTATGATAAGCAGATGCCTGCAGATAAATATACTGTGCATTAATATAGTAGATGTACTATATTAATATACAGTGTGTTCCAGATATCCCCTTTCACATTTGGAAGTAAGCCCAATACGCATAAATGGCGAAAAAATGTGTTGTAATGAATGTCATTATTCATTTGTGACGGTTAATATTTTATTCTCCAATTAGATTTCTGTAAGAAAAAAATATATAATGTCATTACAGAATAATATTAGCGTCATGCATTACATATTTTTGTTAATTATTACACATGTCCCCCTTTGCGAATGAGATGGTGAATCTTATTGGCCTTTAACTTTGAAAAATGCCACTAAAAGGATACGCACAGCCGGGTGCCCCCTCGTGCGTTGTTCAAGTCACTCTCGTGCGTTGTTCAAGCGACTCTCGTGCGTTGTTCAGGCCACACTCATGCATTGTTTAGGCCGCTGTCATGCGCTGTGCCACTCTCTTGCATTGTTCAAGTCACTCTCGTGCGTTGTTCAAGCCCCTCCCGTGCGTTGTTCAAGTCACTTTCGTGCGTTGCGTGCTCGCAGCTTCGTTCTTCGGAGACAGCTACGTGGAGCTTCTGCTGACCGAGGCGTCTGACCAAACGGAGCTGAGTCTGCGCTTCCGCACGCACCAGCGGAACGCGCTGCTGTTCCTGGCCGCAGGCAGCAGCGACTACTGCCTGCTGGAGCTACGTGCCGGGCGCTTGCAGGTGGGCGCCTGGGAGAGTACTTTTGTTTTACAGGAAATTAAAAAATTTGTACGTTGCTGTTGTTGTTCTTGCAACATCCAGAATAGAATTACAAAATCGAGGGGCACAATCTTTATTACACATGTGTAGTGAGCAAATGAGTTAGCAGCACAGCACGATATGATGAACTAATCTAGCACAAACATCTGGGCTGACCTAATGCATTGGAAAGCTGTGAGTACCGGATGACAGGTGAAACCTTGTAAGCGATCGAGGGATCATTACACGCCTTAAGCCACTTTTTTTTGGTCTCGTTCTACAACTGATCGTTCGTCAATCACTCTCTTCATACTGTTTTAAAACACACACCTTGAAATACGATTCAAAAACGGCATTTCAAGCATCAGCTTTGCATTGTCCACCATCTGATCTCTCACGAATAGATCGTTCGGATCCCAGAAAATGGGTTGCCTTTCATCTCTGTATTCACAGTTTATCTTTGAGGGATAATAACATGCTTAATGAAGATTAATTGTCCTTTAAAATAAGAATGTTTAGATATTTGCAAAGGCCTTCCCGTACCGTATTTGTCATGGAGAGTGTTTGACTGTACTTTACCACACTGATCAACGTGGACAGGTGATGCGGTTGCACAAGACTGCTTAAAATATCACCATTGATGTTAGCCATGGCCTAGACTCGAACTTAGCTTGCTGGATTCATAGGATAGTGCGCTAACAATCCAATTACCAACATTAACATGTAAAGGTGAATCTACAGTGGTGTTTAGTGGCAAAGGCGTTCCATCCTTACACTCGCAGAAATTAACATCTTTAATCGATGGAATAGCAATCCACAGTCGAGGGAGAGTCTGTGAAAAATAGGCCTCCATAACATTGACATTGTTGAACCTTTGCGGCGAACTCCCGCTGATCTGCAACTGTATTTTTAGCCAGTGAGTTAAAAATAACCTATGCACACTTATTGGCAGGGACACATGTTCACTGTCCACTTTTCAAAGGCGTATGCCAAGTCCAGGGGGTCTGGGATACAACGGTGACAAATTGCATGACTGTAAAGTAAAATTACAGTATTGTAGATATTGTTCATTTGAAACAGCAACGAAAACACACACCTCTGCAGTATTAGGGATTGGATCGTTGAACTGCCATTAAATCTTTGATCAACTTACTACACTGATGCTCTTAACGTTTTTTTTTTGCAATCTACGTTCAATGTTTCTTTTTCCCCATTTCCTCGTATGTTTTGCGCGGATGCAGCTGCGAATGGAGCTGGGCTCCGGAGAGGGCGTGCTACGGACCGAGCCTGGCGTGCGCATGAATGACCTGGAGTGGCACCGCGTGAGAGTTCAGCGCAAGGGGGAGGCGGTTACCATGACGGTGGACGGCCGCGCACCCAGCTCAGCGCGCCTCCCAGGTCAGCTGCAGGAGCTGAACATCCAGCACGGCCTTCTGCTTGGCGGGATCGGCAGCCTGGAGCGGCCCTACCTCACCGGCCGCGGAGGCGTGCAGTCCTTCAGGGGCTGCGTGGAGGAAGCGGCCTTCAATGGGCACGACATTCTGGCGTCCCTGCGGTCGTACGCCGGTCACAAGACGGTGCACGAGGTCTCGGCAGGCTGCAGCCCTGAGTTCGAGGCCAATCCCGATGATCCCGTCAGCTTCTTCAGCCCGTGGTCATACTTGGCGTTCCCACCCGTCTGGGGGGACAGCAGAAAGGCGGTCTTTGAGTTCCAGGTGCGCGTGGGTGTCGAGAGCGGCATCTTGCTCTACCACTTCCGGGCGGGCAAAGATCCTCCGTTTGCAGCGCTCGAAATACGCGAGGGCCGCGTTTGGTCACGCCTCAACGTCGGCGAAAGAACCGTAGTCATAAGTCCCAAGACCATGGTGAACGACAGCCGCTGGCACCACGTCCATTTCGCTTTCACCGCCTGGCATGTCAAGTTGAGGGTGGATAATGATATCGTGATAGAGAGCTTCGTAGTGGTTGACACCCGCAAGTTCCTGGAGCTGCGGCGCAGCGGCGAGCCCCTGTTCGTCGGCGGCGTGGACTCCAGCACGAGAGCAGAGGCGCGGAGGAACGGCCTGGCCTCGCTGAGGGGCGGCAGCAGCCGAGGAACGGGCGGGTCGCTGCGCGGCTGCTTACGCGACCTGAGGGTGGACGGGGAGCGGCAGAGCCTGCAGGACGTGCTGGTGTCCAAGGACATCGCCGTGGGCTGTCGGGACGACGTGGCGACAGCCGCCCCGACCGCCAAACTCAAGGCGCCCGTCACGCCGACAGCCAAACCGCGGAGAGTTAAGGGCACCACGAAGCCGACCGTGCCGCCGACAAAGGCGCCAACGACCACTGTTGCCACCACGGCTGCCGCTACGTCCACCACCATTAAGCCCACGGAGCCTCCTCTTCTGCTCCTGCACGAGCTGGAGTTGCCGGAAGGGGGGAAAGCAAACTTGAATTACAAAAATATCAGAACGAACGTGAACCTCCAGGCACTGGGAAATCGACCATCGCAGTTGTTCTTCAGAGTTTTGAGCGGGCCGTGGCACGGCAAGATTAAGGTCGGCGGTGCCGTGCCGGAGACTGAGTCAGATGCACCGAGCGCAGGGCACGTGGTGTTCAACCTCCTCGACGTGTCTCAGGAGCGGGTGGTGTACGTGCACGACGGCTCCGAGGCCCCGGGTGACACGTTCACCTTCGAGCTCTACGTGACCGGCAAGAGGAATAAAATGCCCGACGTCCTCCTCAATGGACTGAAGGAGCGGTACGTCTTTAACATAACCGTGTTGCCGGTAAACGATCCTCCGGAGTTGGTGCTTCCAACCGGGAACCTGTTCACGCTTGTGGAACAGAGTAGGAAAAAGCTCACCCCGGACGTAGTGCAAGCCATCGACGCGGACACAGACGCCGCCGAGCTGAAGATCTCCGTCCTGGGCAACTTGAACGCGGGAGCCGGTCACCTGGAGAGCACACGGGAACCGGGCAAGGTCATCACGTACTTTTCGTACGCGGACATGCGGGCGGGGGACGTGTACTTTGTGCACCATGGCTTGATCAGGAACTCGCGGATCGCTTTGCGCGTGAGCGACGGGGAAAAGGTGAGCAACACCGTGGTGCTCCGGCTCCTCGCAATCCCCGGTGAGTTTGGCGTGGAGAACAACACCGGGATATCCGTGTCGGCGCTGGAAGGATCGGCGCTGATTCTCACCGCAAACCTCTCGGTGCGCACCAACGCAGCGGACCAGGACGTGGAGATACAGTACAGCGTCACGGAGCTGCCCAAGCACGGGGAAATCCTGCGGCTGTACGAATCCAACGGGAGGTGGAGGAGGGCCGAGTCATTCACGCAGCGCGCGATGGAGAGGAAGCACGTGAGCTACGCCCTCAGCGATGGCGCCAACATCGCCGCCGGCGTCACCGACCGCTTCCGATTCAAGGTGTCCGTTTTCGGAAAGGTTTTGGAGGAGCCGCAGGAATTCGCGATCCGTGTCAGTCCGGCGAAGCTCAAGGTCGCGAACAACAGGTCCTTGGAGCTTGACAAGGTCGAGCGTGCGCACTTGACGCAGAAGAACCTGCAGACGCGAGTGGAGGGGGCCAAAGTGAGCGACGCAGACATTAAGTACGACATCATTACCCTGCCCGCTAAAGGTCATTTGTACCTGGGAGACGAGAAGTTTACGGCCAACGCGTCGTTTACGCAGCGTGACGTGAGGAGTGGAAGCGTTTCCTACTTGCTGAAGGAAAGAGCCAAGTCCGACATGGAAGACACCGTATGGTTTCACGTTGTGGCCCAGCGCCTCAAGTCCAAATTGCACAGTTTTCGTTTCACAATTAAGGCCGATTCCGAGGCAATTGAGGTTACTAACAATGGGCTTAGCGTCGTAGAAGGCGAGGGAAAACTGATTACGAAGAACGAGCTGTTTTTGGAAACCCTTAACACACAAAACTTTCGCTACCAGATTAAACAAAGCCCAAGGCATGGAAAACTCAAGAAAATCAACCTCTCCGACTCTGCAGATAGTAACGACAACGTAACAGCCTTCACAAACGAGGACATAGTGAACAAACGGCTCATGTACATTCATGACGATTCCGAGACCGCCGAAGACCGGTTCACTTTCTCCGCCACTCCCACGGACCTGAATTTCTCATCAGCGTTCAACGACGTCTTCAACGTCACGGTGCAGCTTCGGAACGACGAGAAGCCCGCCCGCACGGTGGACCGCGTGCTCCGGGTGGTGCGGAACGGCCACAAGCTGCTCACCCTCTCCGACCTGGCTTACCACGACGCCGACGTCGACTCGGACGACGCCGCGCTCGTGTACACGAGGCGCGGCATCCCCAACGGCGAGCTGGTGGCGGCGGACGACCCCGGCAAGAAGCTCTACCAGTTCCGCCAGGGAGATCTAGCGGAGCGCCGGGTGCTCTTCGCGCACCGGGGCGCGGACCAGGGTCGCTTCGTCCTGTGGGTGTCGGACGGGAAGCACCAGGTGACCGCGCTGTTGGAGGTCGCGGCGGGCGAGCCGTACGTCCGGGTCAACAACGGCACGGGCCTGCTCGTGCGCAGGGGACACTCGCGGGCCATCGCCGCGGCGAACCTGAGCGTCGACACCAACGTGGACGTGCGGGACGACGGCGACGTCGCGTTTCGGGTGACCGAGTCGCCGAGGCACGGGCGGCTGCTGCTGGACGGCCACCCGGCCGAGTCGTTCACGTGGCGCGACCTGCGGACGGGTCGGGCGACGTACCGGCACGACGGCGGCCGTGGCGGGCTGCACGATCGCTTTCGATTCGTCGTGGAGCTGCGAGGGCACGGCGAGGGAGCGGGGATGCGGGTGGAGGGCTCCCTGTCCATTCGCATATTCCTGGAGAGCCACGAGAAGCCACCCGCCGTCGTGCGCAACGCGAGCCTCGTCGTGGGAGAGGAGGAGCCCGTGTCCATCGGCAGCGCCAGCCTTCAGGTGCGGGGGCGGTGGCGATTGCTGCAGCGATGCTCCTGCAAAGTTCAGCACGAGCGTCGGTGCAGGGCGCAGAGATGAGAAAGTGTGTGTGATATTCATCGGGGCTGACGACGAAGCGGTATCGCGTTTTCCACTTGTTGCAGAGATTCACAGATCGATGCCAGCAGCCGCTCTGGTCAATTTTGTGGTTTTATGAACCAAAAATACTACGCTGTCTGCTTCACAGGGTGGAAAGAGAGTCAGTCATGTGCGCGGTCTAACTTTGCCAAATTAGGAAAATTGCACACTAAATCCAACCCACACCCCCTCTCCTCCCAGCAGTATAAACGGGTACACCACAGTCGGCCAGCAGCTCGCATGTGGTGAGATAAATTGTGGGCCAGCGTGGAAGAGTTGCCAAAATGTCTCCCTCTAGTGGAGGCCCTCCTGCCAGCGGTGGCTTGAGGAGAGGCATCTGAGGGCCACAAACCCTTACCTTTCCCTTCCACGCTTGGTCAGCGCGAGTTACACGCGCCTGTTGTCGCTGCGTTCCCGCGGTGCGGCAGGTCACGCACGAAGTGAGCCCGCCGGCCGAGTTGGTGTTCACGGTGAGGGAGCCGCCCCGACACGGCTTCCTGCGTCGTCTGGTGGCGCACGGGGAGGAGGAGCAGTACGAGGGCTCGCTAGCGCAGCAACTGGAGGCTTTCACGCAGCTGGACGTCAACTTGAACCGCGTGCAGTACGTCCACACCTCGCCTGGACAGGTAGGCGCTCGCTCGCACCATTTTGAGTGACGTTTTCCATTTCGAGGGCAAGGCGGCATTTCCACCGTAGTAAGTCTTGACTCCCACCAAACCACGAGGTTCGCAGGTTTAGGTTTCCTGAATTTGGTATTTGATGGCTTTCTCGTGGTCTCGCGCGAGCAGAAATCACTCCATGGTACGTATACGAGCGTTGTGATATACAGCCGATATATTTAATATTCCGATGTCAAGCATCCAATGATTGGTGACTGTATCGGGTGAGTGGTGAGGGTCAGCTGGGTTTATGACTGGTGAGTGGTGAATTTCAAGTGAGTGGCGTGTGAGTGTTACTTGTCCACAAAATGGGGTGCCCTCGAGTGTCATATTTTATGAGGCTTCCCCATACCGTATGGCAATATTTCACCATCAGGAACCGGTGGTTTTTCACTTCATTTGACAAAATTCCAGCTCTGGGAATTAAAATATCAGTTTTACCGTCGTTCGACAGTCACCATTCCCATAGCAGGAGAGTCCGACGCGTACTGTAAACGTCCTTCAATGAAAATAATTGAAAGTCACAACCCAGTCGGTCGGGGATCACCGCTATAGCGCCCTCTAGTGGCCTCACAGCCAGCCAGCATTGGACACTCCTCAAGCTCCTCTTGCCCAGAGAACTGGGCAACCTCCCGACCCCACACGTAGTAATGCTACGGTCATTCTCCGAAGTTAAACACATTAACCACGTGTTTCATTAGCCACTATCAATCGGTAGCGTCACGGTGGCGAGATGTTAACTACCTCACCTGGTATACAGGAGGTCGTGGGTTCGATCCCGAACCTGACGCCTGCTGTATATTTGGAGTTTGCGTGTCTCCCCATGGTTGCATGGATTTTTCTCCGGTTTTTCCCTCGACATTTAGAAACGTGTGTAGAGTATTTGGCTGCTATAAATTTCCACGTGATAAGCCACTTTGTTGAGCTATCATTTGTGACCAGGTCGCCTCTGAAAAATATCTATATAGCTCGGTGGGCCTTACGTGGTAAAAAATAGTTTTATACCGGGGTTTATAAACCCGCAAACAACCGTCCGGCAACAGAATGATCAACATTAAAGACATTGGCGATATATTTTCATAAATTCGTGTTTTTTCCCTTCCCCTCCCCGCCATACCCACCTACCTACCGACCTCTTTAACGGCCCCGCAGCTTAACGACAGCTTCTCCCTGGACGTGGGCAACGGCGTGTCGGCGCCACTGCCGGCACTGCTGGTGGCCGTGGACGTCCTGCCGCGCCTTATCCCCCTGCGGCTGCCGGGCGGCGGCGTGCTGGCGGTGCGCGAGGGCGGCTCCACTGCCTTGCTCGTCGCCGCCGACAGCCCCCACTTCGCGAGGCGTCAACTCGAGTTCCGGGTGTCCGAGCCGCCCAAGCACGGGCGCGTGGAGGGCGTCGACCAACCTGGAGTGGCCCTCGCCGCCTTCACCAGTCGGCAGGTGCGGGGGCCGTTCCTCGGCGTGGAACCTCTCGCCGTGATGAGGCCGAGGTCGTCGAGGCACCTCGGTAGCTGGGAGATGTTAACCACCTCACCTGGTATGCAGGAGGAGAATTTGGCTGATATAATTATGCACGTGATGATAAGCCACTTCGTTGAGCTGTCATTCGTGGCCAGGTCGCTTCTGAAAAAAAGAGCCACATAGCTGGTAAATAAAAAAAACTAGTCAATTGTAACTTCACAACGGCGCGGTGCGCTAACCACCGCTCCATCGCCGCACCCCTGGTTTGTATCGGGAACGGTTGTCAGCACCGTCGTCCTCTGCGCGATGATGACCACGGCCACCCCCCCCCCCCCCCCCCCCCCCCCCCCCGCGGCCGCTGCGTCTGCGCAGGTGGAGCGAGAGCTGGTGTACTACGTGCACGACGGCAGCGAGACCCGCGATGACAACTTCACGCTGGTGGCCGTGGACGACGAACTGCACAAGCGCAGCAAGCCGACGGTCGTGCCGGTCGCCGTTTCCGCCGTCAACGACGAGCCTCCCGTCGTCACCGCCAACCAGGTCCTGAAGGTGAGGAGGCGTCGTCGCGCGGAGCCTCGCGAGGGAGCTGGCCAGCTGCGTGAGTTTGCGGTGGCGTAGCCGCGTGCGCATCCAGCTGCCGTGCCACTCGCTGGTGCTTTACGCGGCTACATCGTGCGGGATGTTCCCGAGTGCTGTGGATACCTGTTAGTGCTGTGATGATTTCATTCGTGTCCTTCGATTGAGCAGATGAGAGGAGAATGAGTCATCGAGTATTTTGGTTTCGTTTTATGGGTAAATTTAGTATCAATTAACGGGTCAAATTAATTGAATGGTTAATAAATGTCGTGCGAACGTAATGCATCACACATATGTAAAACACAAATTGTCAAATTGTCAGGCGATTCTACCACCGAAACACCTTTGGTTCTGCTTACCGAGCCCCCAGCCGCAGAGAGAGAGAGAGGGTGGCATGCCCCAAAAAGAGTCGTTTGCCAGCTGTGGCTGGATAAACATTGTCTCGTGTTTTTTCTGTACGAATCGGTTTACTTTCTACAGAGGTAGATTTTTGCGGTTTGGCTAGCACACCAGACTTGCTCACCAAAGGTCACCGGGTCAATCACCTGGCATGGCATTAGAAACAGCGGTGCAAGTTTCTTGATTCCTCCCGCCTGCTACCCAGCAGTGTGAATGGGTGCACCAAAATTAGTCGATCGACAGGTTACGTGTGGTGGGGTAAAGTGTGGGTACTCCTACTTTCTCCAAGACGTCTGGCCAGCGTGTAAGGTGAAGCCAGAACACTCCCAACACGGGGTCTCTAGAGCTCCTTCCAATGGAAGTCCTTCCACCAACGGTGGCAGCATGAGCAAGCAATTTCAGGGCAGTCCCTTCTCTTTTTTTGGAAATTTGTTCTGGTTTTTCCAGCGCTTGGACAATGGCGAACAAACCGGAGGTATTCGTGAGTGCGTAAAGTAAAAAAATAAGCGCATCCAAATGCGTTGGCAGGTGTGGGTAGGCTCCGTGACGGAGATCACGTCAGCCGACCTGAGGGCGGAGGACAAAGACACCCCCCCGGAAGAGTTGGCGTACTCCATCTCCCCTCCCAGCAACGGCCTGGTTGCCCTGCGGGAGCGGCCGAACCAGCCGGTGCTCAACTTCACGCAGGCGGACGTCGACTCGGGCTCGCTCGTCTTCGCGCACCGCGGTGAGGCCTCTGCGTCACGGAACTCTGCGTCGCTCGCTCGCAGTGGCGGCGCTTTTGAAAAAAAATCGCTCCCAAGGCAAATTTGTAAACACACAAATTGTCGTGCGATCCCATTCGCCCATTTGGGACTGGGTCCAAAAATACAAATGGGGGCGCTGGTGAGGAAGATGTTTTGCGGCTGCTGAATATACGGGTACTTCATGTGAACTGAGAGTGTAAAATAAGCAATGAGGCATACACATTAGAGGTAATACAATATTTTTACTTTTTAAAAGTGTTTTTTCTTTTACTCTGATCACATTTGCATTTTCCCCACACAGACTGGCCCACCGGCCCTCAGAATGGACCGGCCCTCCAGCCATTTGCTCGACTGACTGCTGCCCTATGGCCAGTGCAGGCCTGTTTGCCCTTTGTAATAATACTATTATGATGTGATTCCTGCATAAATTCGTGTTCGATTCATATGAATCCCACCTGGATGATTCCCACAGGAGTTGCGATTCCTCTCAAGGCGATTGCTACGTTAAAATCTGCATTGAATTGAATGGGATTCTGACAGGGATTCTGTCACGGAGGAGTCTTGTGCTACAAAGGGATGCTATTGCCAATGTGGTTGAGCTGAGCTTCGGCTATACTTTGATAAACATATGCCTTATTCCAGCTGGCCACTCCAGCTGGCTATGTTATATGTACTGTACCCACGTGCTTTAATTAAAGCTTACATTGTTTTTTTATTTTATTTCATATCCTCACCACTGCCATTAGGAGCGACCTCTGGAGGATTCAACTTCCAGATCACGGATGGAGTGAACTTTGCTGCTCGTCAGATCTTCAGCATCACAGCCAAGCCGCTCGTCCTCAGTGTGGAGGTCAACAACGGACTCAGCGTCTACCCTGGTGAGGGCCTTGGCACGCTCTCAGTTCCCTCTTGCCCTTAGTGTCGCCCCATCCCGTGCCCTCGTGGACACGCGCGTGGCGCTAACGGTTGATGGCACTCAGAAAATAATACGTTTTGTTTCGTTTATTTTCACACGGATAGCAAAGTTCATCCGGCAGCAGTAGCAGCAGCTTGATATTCGTGAGCAAATCAGGATTAAACAAATATTCATCACATATGTATCGCAAATGCTTCAGTAAAATGAATTGTGGTATATAGAAATTGCCTGCCATTTATATTCCCCCATTGAGCTGCATATGAATGTAGACACTTTGCTGCCTTCGAATGTATTTTTGGAAAAAAAAGAAATGAGGAAGTTATCCAGATTTTTCTTTGCTTGTGGTGCGAAAACTCATTGAATCAAACAAGGCGGAAAGGAGATGTGTTGGCAGCGATGCACAAGTACAAATAAAAAAAATGAAAAGTACTCGCTATGTTCACAATTAAAACTTAATATTCATTGGAGATTTATGTAATGGTCGAACATTTTAGACAATGGCTCTTCTTCTCGATAGAGAGAAGGCAGATACATTGACATATCACTGAAGGTCACACTTTACACTAATGTCTGTAAAGTACAACCCCCAACTATAACTCGATCAACATGTCCACTCTCTCTATTCCCAAGAAGAGCCTTTGACCATAACAAACAGCTAGCCAATTCTGAAATACAAAACAAGTCTTACGTTCTTATTTTCAATGAGATTAGATGAACACATCAGAATCTGAATATTTATGTATCCTAGAGGAATCCGATGAGCTATAAAGCTCTTTTTCACGATGTCCAGTCGGGACACGGAGTCAGAACGTTACAACAAATAGTACAAAAACACGATAGGAGCGCAAAGTACGCCTTTTGGCGTCCTCTGGTCTAACACCGTTTGACACGAGGCTCAAAAGAAAGCTGTCTCTGGTGTGGACCAATCAGTTTCAAGGACAATGCATATACTATCAGAGTATGTTTTTTGTTTGCATTCTGACCACAAGTATTGTGGTTAATGCAGGCATGATTCCTTGTAAAAGGTTTCAGTTTGGTGTTTTAACATCTTAACACCTGTTGCCAGAAAAAAGTGGAAAAACCTATTATCATATTTTGGTACTGGCAAAGGAGATCCCATGCTCTGAACAAATCACTTAAAAATATACAAATGAAACCGAACAATTTTTTCATCTTATCAGGTAAAGCCCACATGGCAGAGCTATCGAGCTGCACGTTCCAGGGAATTGTAGACTCAAGTCACGAGACGCTCTGTGCGTGCCTCTGCTCCTCTGTGTGTGCGTCACTCCTCGTCCAGGGTCCCTGCACGCTATCACTGAGCAGGACCTCAAGGTGGTCACCAACGACGACAAGTTCCCCAGCAACCGCTCCGTCGTCTACTCCGTGATCGACAAGCCCGGGTTGGGCCGCATCGTGCGGACTGGAGCCAACAACGCCACGGCCGCCGTAGACAGATTCACCCAAGCGGAGGTGCGGGCGGCTGCAGCACTTCACTGCAGTTTGACGAAAGCGTAAACCCAAAGCCATTTCTGCTTGGGCCTTTCGGGGCATAATTATTGGCCATTCAAAGTGTCTCTTTAAATTATGGGGACTTCTGCATTAAGGGCATTCATGAGGGCATTTAGGCACCCCCCCCCCCCCTCTTCCCCCCTCCCCTCCCTTTTTTATCTTCTTCTCCTACAGAGGTATCGGAGCTTCGGAAGACACTACGGGGTTGTAGAGTTTGTTGAAGCAGTTTATTGAAACATGTGGGTCAGACCGGTCTCCATTGCATTGTAATCCTAAATGTGTTTGGTGCTGGTGTCAACCCGCCCTTCATATCCTCTGTGTTGTGTAGCTGATATCGTTTTGTTCATGAAATACTTTTGGAAAACAAAAATACGGGGATGCTGCCGGAGGTGTATCGGGTTAGCACACCGAACTCACAATCCAGAGGTGATGTCGCCGGTTCGATCTCCCACTGAAACAATGGGGAGGTTTCTTAAATGCCCCTCCCCCACCCACATACACACATCCATCCATATCAATGGGTGCACAAACAGTCGCGTCACGTGTGGCGAGTTAAAGCGTGGGTGCTGCCACCACCTTCCTCCAAGGTGTCTGACGGGCGTCAAAGAGTAGGTCAGCAAACGCTCGATCGGGGGCCCTCTAGAGCCTCGCTATCTTGGGAGGCCCTTCTGCCCGCAGTGGCGTGAGCAAAGACGTTGCAGGGCAGCACCTTTAGTTCGTTGTGCGTGAAATGTCTCGTAACCACGTGGCAGTTTGTTCAGATTTCATTCTGCGAAAAGGCAACAGTACCGGTGTGTTAACGCCCCGATCCATCTATCGGTAGCCAAAGTGCAACTTATGTATGCATGCATGTTGAACTTCTTTCGCACCGTGCGTAGCCAACCGCGCTGATCGGAGCGGCGTTTGTGATTGGCCAGGTGGCGGAGGGACTGATTGCGTACGAGCATCGGGGAGGCGACATGGGGCAGTGGAGCACCACAGACTCCTTCGTCTTCCAGGCTTCGTCAACGCCCTCCAAGCTGCCCGCACAGACCTTCCACATCAGCGTGTCCTTCGAAAACGCGGCCGGGAGGAGCGGCGTGCTGCTCGCCAACACAGGTGACTGTCAGTTTAACACGAAGGCTTTCGCGACCAATATTATTCATAATCAACGTTTTTGGGTTTAGATCGCGTTATTTATTAATGTGTCGTAACTCTCCACCACCCGACACGGCCAATCAGTCTTTTGTCAACGTGCCACTTTTTTACTGATTGGCCGTGTCGGGTGGTGGAGGGTTATGACACATTTATACATAACGCGATCTAAACCCAAAAACGTTGATTATGAACAGGTGACCGTGCGCGAAGATCGCAGCGCGTTCACGCGAACACACGCCGACCACTGAACGATCCGCCGCCGTCGCGTCTCAGTAGCGGTGGCATATTTCGGTATCGTCGGAGCAATAAATCATATTCAGTTTTATCTCTATGGGACCTTTTCGCCAATGTCAAAGTATGAAAAATAATAATAGGTTTTACCCTATAGAGCAATAAAGCAGGTGTTAAGATGCTAAAACACCACTTTGATACCTTTTGCAAGGCATCAAGTCTGCAGTAACCACACGCAGTACTTGTGGTGAACATGAACACAAACATGCTCTGATAATATATGCACCAGATTTTCACTTTCTACCATCATCAGTCTTCTTTAGCCATGGTCAATCGGCTGCTTTGTCAAGGCCTCCCCTTGCTAGGTGGCTGCATATCCTCGTAGGTGGCACAGTACACCACTGAGTTTGGACAATTTGATTTACACAGCTACTCAGTCGCGTGAAAGTTCCCTTAAGCTGTCATTTTATTTTCCGCAAATCCCATTGTAGACCGGGGCCAGAGGCTCGTAAAATGTTCCCTCTGTGGAGCCCAGAGGATTAACAAAAACAAATATTGGGTGAAGAATAGAGAGAAATTTTCAAACATCGTCAGTGAAGCCTCTGCAACACAGAAACACCCTCTGTAAAGTATGTAAAATTCACAATAGAGGTTCTATGGGTTAGATCGCGTAAATATATAAATGCGTCGTTAAAACCCGCCACCACCCGACACAGCCAACTAGTAAGGGTTGTCACGTAAACAGAACATGCCGATTAATTACATCACGTCCATCCATTTGAATCCTTGTAAGGACACATCTAGCTCTACTTGCGTCTCTCTCCAGAGAGGGCAGGTCCTTGTCATCGTTCATTGTTTTTTGATTTAAAGCTTTCGTGACTGCAGGGATTCATATTTTTGGTTCTTTCGGTAAAGTCACGTAGAAGGGAAATAATAAAATAATATAAATATAAAACAATAAAAATTCTCACGATGTTTCGACTGCAACACAAGCAATCACACAGCAAGAAAAAAATTCAAATTTTCTTGCTGTGGATTTCACACCTGATGATGATTGTTTGTGTTGCAGTCGAAACGTCGTGAGAATTTTTATTGTTTTATATTTATATTATTTTACTATTTCCCTTGTACGTGACTTTACCGAAAGAACCAAGAATATCGTTGATTTTTGCTCACGAGACGCTACGACAGAAAGTGTGCGGGACAACTTTTGCATCGTGCTTGTTTTTGTCGGGACACTTTGTGCCGAGCGTCGCCTTTGTCACGCAGACCGCATTGTGTTCTGCATCCGGTGTTATTTTCTTCGTCTAAGCTCAACCGCTGGATGCACGTTTGCAAAAATTTCTACTTGCACGTAAAAATAAACGACCACGCCGTAGTGCGTTAAACGGTGTAGAGCGCAGGCGACGGGGACATCAACACACAGTCGAAAAATGTGCAACTGTCGTCAGAGATCTTAATGTGCGGTTGTGATCACTAACTCTTCAGCAAAGGAAGCCATGACAAGTGGCTTGGGACATTTCTCCAACTACTCTTTGGATCCTTGACACATTTCTTTTGCTGTTGGGGCATTTTGCACTTACACCGATTCGTAAACAAGGTCTAATGTGACTTAGGCCAGGGATTTTTGTTTTTACTAATTATGTATAATCAGTAGCAGTATTGTTGCGAATAATAAGAGCAATTACTTAGCCATGGCACGAGCAGGTGAGTAATAATAGTAATGCTATTACTCGTAATTTCCCTTGCAATTTGTATTATTATTATTATTATACTGTATGTAATGGGTGAAGACCCCGGGGCCGGCCCAGGACACGCTCGGCTGGTCTGGGAACGCCTGCGGATTCCCCAGGAAGAGCTAGAGTCGGTGTCTAGTAGTGTAGTGTATAGTGTAGTGTATAGTGTAGTGTATAGTAGTGTATAGTGTAGTAGTGTATAGTGTAGTAGTGTATAGTAGTGTGTAGTGTATAGTGTCGTAGTGTATAATAGTGTATAGTGTAGTAGTGTACTAATCACATATCTGCATTTTCCATAAATATGCTAAATTCCTCTTGATATACAAATTATTTTGTCAAGGCGCCCTTCCCCCCTTCCAACCCAACTTAAATATACGCTCCAAGCGTGGTGGTGTTTCATTCAGACACTGTCTCCCCGACAGACCTGTTCTTCACCTGAGGACGGCTGCTTGCGTTGTGGCCGAAACGTCGTGAGAATTATTTTATTATGTTTTATTTGTATTATTTTATTATTTCCCTTCTACGTGACTTTATCGAAAGAACCAAGAAAACGATAGTTTTTAGCAATAATTTCAGGATTGGCTCTCCGCTCAATGTCTCGCAGCAATCACTTCCCGAGATGCAGCACTGTGTGGCGCTGTCCCACAGCAAATACTCAGAGATTTTGTTACGTTCATGACGGAAATTTGGAATTTATTTGATCTCAGTTTCGTTAAAACTGCATGTGCTCGCGATCTTAACTTGTGCATGTCACCAAATACAACAGCTACAACTTGCTTTTATTTGTATATTATAAACAACTATACATATTTTTTTTATCTCTTTCACCATATGGAATTGTCTATTGTTATGTTTATGGGTACTGGTATGATGGCGCTTTTGGTTGGCAGATTTGTGCCAAAAGGCACCACGTGTTTACGCAAGAATTACATTTACTTGACCTGATTAAAGGTCCGGAGATTTTCATTTAATTCAAATACTATTTAGAAATATATCCTTGCACAACTTTAATTACGAAAAAAATGATTATTTTTGGTGTGCGCTCACAGACATGAGAAATGCAGAACGGTAGTAAGATGTTAACTACCTCGCCTTGTATACAGGAGGTCGTGGGTTCGATCCCAACTCTGTTTGCATGTTTTCCCCGTGACCACGTGGATTTTTCTCCGGGTCTTCCGGTTTTTCCTTCCACCTTTAGAAACATGCGTTTTGAGTTTTTGGCTGCTATAAATTTCCACATAATAAACCACTTCATTGAGCTGTCACTTGTGGCCAGGTCGCTTCTGAAAAAGAGCTACATAGCTCAGTGGGCCTTATCTGATCAAATAAAAAAAGTTTTTTCGTTTAATAGTTCGAACGCTCATCGCTTAAAACCATGTGCGTCGAGGAGTAAGCCAACGCAAAAACCACACGCGCTCGACTTCTGCTCCATGCTCTCTTGCGCTCATCACTTCCTGTGCCGGGCATGAAACGCTTCTGTCACGTGCCACCGTTATGTAACTGGAACATTTTCCCCTTTTTGTGCTCAAGAGCAAAATGGGAATTTTTTGTATCGCGATTTTGTCAAAACTACAGCGATTTGGAGTTTTACATATTGCATCTGCACGTCAAGAGCATCTTGACAAAATGGGACGCGATCGATATATAAAATCCAAATAAATAATTATATACATCTTTGCAATATTAATTTTTAAAACGGATTTCGAATTAGCCCCAGGTTATAGCATGATTAATTTGCCAATGTTGGGTTTAATCTCGTTAATTTGTCCAAAAATGTATGTATTTTGGATGGGTTTTGTTGTTGTAAAACGCACACATAATCAATTGTAAACGCATAACTTTAAAAGAAACGTACATGTAAATCGGCTGTTCTTCTGCAAGACCTCCCCACGTGTTATCACTGCTTTGACGTCACACCAAGAAGACATGTGGAAATCACTGCCCACTTGTGGCACAGGATCTCCAATGGAAAGGAGCATGGCACCAATGCTCGTTTGAGGATGGTGGCACTCTGAAAAGTTTACTCGGGCTGCGTATTCACAGCGTTTTGTGGGGCTTTGTCCACACTCGGTGTCCTGCGCTCGCTAATTTATGTGAGACACGGTAAATATTATGAACGAGGTCGTCAGTCGCGAGAGTAACGCCAATGCCAAATGAAGGCAAAGAAAAAAACGGGCATTCGTGCGCAGAAAATTGTTGGGCCTATTTGAGGAGACCTTGACCAGGAGCAGTAGTGGCAGTGGATAAATGAGGGATGCTATCGAAGATAATTACGCGGGTTGTGGGCCCTTAGCCATGCGGTTTGCAGGCGATTGGTCATCACCGTAATGTGGGACGATCGCTGGGCATTCGAGGAGCCTGCCATGCACGAATGCTGTAGATGTCTGCCAGCAGTGGGCTCCCTTTCAGCAATGGTTTGTTGAGCCAACCGTGAGCGGCTGAGAGAAATACCAAACCTCCTCTCGGAGGCCAAAACAATCCAGATGGGTGTGAGACCATTCAGTGCGGGTCCCTTTATGGAGGCGGAGAACGAGGTTCATGAAATAGCTAGCAGGGGTGGGGGAGAGAATGGCAGCAGAGTTGATTTCATTGCGTCAGTTGTTGTGATTGAATAAGTTCACCGGAAAGAGTTTCTTTTGCAGCGCACAATTAAACCGATATTGTAGCCAAGAAGCAAGATCGTGGATCGCAAATAGCATCCTCAACCAGCATTCTCTGCCAATTGAGAATATCTCCTGCCTGTCGTGGTTTACAAAGGCAGAGATGAGGCAGCGACGAATTCTATGAAGCGCTGGACCACCGAGCAGTGTCACTCCTTGCGGGAGAGTAGCCGACCTTTATCCAGACGATCGAGGGTCCTGTTACACCTTCTGCTACAACCGCTAAATTATGTACGCTGTCCCAAACTGCCCTCAGCACGGCATCCCACCTTAACACGTGCAGCATGCGATGGTGCGCTTCCCTGGGGAACATTTTTAAACGTGTAAGACACAAGTCGCCTCACTCCTCGTGTTTATTTTTCAATCTTAATCCACCAAAGACGTGTTTTCATGAGGTTGGGTGGAAATGAAACACTTATGTTTAGGTTTAAATGTAATGTACATTGAAAAAATATAAATTATATAGCTGTAAGTCCACAGTGTACAGAGAATGTATGTGAGTATCATTGTAAATGGAAGATACGGGATTCATAATATATTTTTGGGTGAGGCCACGTATGGAACTGTACTTTACTTTGCGATCGTGTCTCGCTGGATTGCACGTGTTTACACAGGGCAGGACTATTTTCAGCTGTTTTCTTGAAGATTGGAAACAGCTTGCGGAACCATATTTGTGACGGAGTACAGGCACATGTTACGTGCACTTTTATTACTTATACAATGGCGAGTGACTACAACCATCCATATATACCCCGTTAATTTATACACAAAACAGCTCCCCTGTTGAGCCTTGTAGACTGGAGGGCAATTGCGAGTAACTCGCAGCTGTTACTGCCTGTGTGACGGTGCAGTCTACAATTTGCCGGCTTCCTTCGTCTCCCCAGTGCTGTTTACACACCGTTTAATCGTTTAAGACTGAGTCAACCTAGGGGAGTCCCAGACACTACTTTACCCACTGACATTTGCCCTGGCCAGGAGTTTTAACGTAGGCGTCCAAATACGTGGTGTAGTGCGCTGGCACAATAAACGCGCGCCGTGAACACACGCACACATACATCCACGTACTCCGAACGTAAAACCTGTAAACGGTGTAACGTTCCAGAGCCAACACGGTCGTGCTGCCTGTGACGAAGGTATCGCGTCCGCCACTCTTGAGCTACGTAACGTTCACGTAAACCATCGAGGGACACTTGTCGGAGCCAGCGTGACTGCTCAAGTGCTCTATCGGGGTGTTTCTCCGCGGAAATGTGTTTCCCAATACGTGTTCTTACGCTCCCTTTGACATCACGTCCCTCGTTGTCCACGTGTTGACAGGAGCGACAGTGGTGGAGGGCCAAGAAGTGGCGATAAACAAGTCGAACCTGGATGCCTCGAACCTGCTGGCCAAGCTCGCGAAGGAGCAGCGCGGCTCGCACGAGGTGTACCTGCAGGTCACCGTCCTGCCCCGCCACGGCTTCCTCTGGCTCGGCAGCTTCAACGTGACCAAGGAGAAGCCGTACGTCTCCCAGGCGAACCTCGACCGCCACGGCTTGCGCTATCGGCACGACGGCTCGGAGGACGCCCGCGACAACTTCACCTTCGTCGCGTTTCCCAACCCCAAAAACAAACGCGCCGGCCGACCGGATGGCAGCAGTGACGCCGGCGACTCGCTCGTCGTCGAGGAGGTCTTCCTCATCAACGTGCTGCCCGTCAACGACCAGGCGCCGGAGCTCAAGACCAAGACGCCGGGCTTGAGCGTCGTGCAGGGCTTCACCGCCACGATATCCGAGCGCAACCTGAAAGTCGTCGACCTGGACAATCCCGCGCCCGAATTAAAGTTTACGATCATCAGCGGACCGAACAACGGGCGCGTCGCGTTCAACGACAGCCCGAGCGTCGCCGTGAGCGAGTTCACGCAGGCGGACGTGGACGCGGGCCGCGTGGTGTTCGTGCAGGACGGGAGTCCCGCGTCCGGCGTCTTTTACTTCCGCGTGACGGACGGCGTCCACCGCCCGCTCTTCACCCTCTTTAACCTGGCGGTGGAGCCGCTGTCCATCCGGCTGGTGAACCACAGCGTGGTGGAGCTCGTGCAGGGCCAAGCGACGATCGTGGTGACGCGCGGCCACCTCGCGGGCGAGACCAACGGGCAGAGCGCTGAGATTACGTACCTGGTCACGCGCGGGCCGCAAGCCGGCCTCTTGCTGCTCAACGGCAGCAGGGTGGACACCTTCCCGCAAACCGAAATCGACGCGGGCTCGCTGGCCTACCGCATGACCAACATGTCGGCATCCGAGGACGACTTCGAGTTCAGTGCCCTCACCGCCGAGAGCAACGTCACGGGCTTGGTTGCCAAGATTGCGGTGATGCCCCTCGTTGAGATTCCCGTGGACCTGGCACTACCCGCCGGAATGGCCACCCCCGTGAGTCTGGACATGCTGGACGCGCGAGAGCTGGCGAACCTGACGGGTCACATGCCGCACTACGAGGTGTTACGGCCGCCGCGGCACGGCCGGCTCGCGCGCCGCTCGCTCCGCGGCAAGCGGGACGCACGGGAGGTGACGCGTTTCACCCAGAGCGACGTCGAGATGGGGCTCGTCCTCCTGGAAGTCGGCGACGTAAACCTAACGGATGCGCGTCAAGCAAACGATTCCTTTAGGTTTGTGCTGAGAGCAGAGGGGGTCCAGCCAGCGGCGGGTGAGTTTGCGTACAGCATAGTGCCTCTAGACCCTTCCGCGGTGCCCAATATAACGTCGCACCTCGAAGCACTTTCAGAACACGATTCGTCGGTGACCCCCCCTGTCACGGGAGGCGCTACTGCCGTGGGCTCGAACGTGGCCACGGAGGAGGCGGTGCCGCCATTCAATGCGACCGTGTCCCCGTACAGCGAGGCTCCGGCCAGAAAGCCTGCACCCCGATGGAGGAACAAAATTTCTGATCGCTGGGGCAATCGCAACAAAAACAGCAGTGCCGACCGCGACGACGCCCTCGATCCCAGCCCGTCGCCGTTGCCCGATCTGGACTGGGCGGCGGCGGAGTCGGTGGACGAGGGCAGCGGCGGAAACCTGAACGTCATCGTCCCCGTCGTCGTCGCCGCCGTCGCGCTCGCGATCATCGCCGCTCTGGCCTTGCTGGCGATCGCCAGGAGGAGGAGCCGTGACGTCGCGAAGGGCTTCCGGGCTCTCAAGCCCAACAACCTGGGCCCGAGCCGCCTGCTCAAAGTGGGCCACACGGAGAGGAGCCCCACGGTGCCCACCGTCACCGTGACGGCGCTCGGCGGCGGAGGATCGCCGACCGCGGAGGCCGACATCGTGGCAGCCATGGTGGCGGATGCCCGGGCAAACCCGTCGCCACCCCCGAGTCCCACCGCCCTCCCGTACACCTGGTGCCACTTCAACGCCGACATGCTGCAGTACTGCCGAGCCACAAGTCCCTCGCTGCGCAAAAACCAGTACTGGGTGTGACGCGGGAAGGCGGAGCGTTCCGTTTCGGGGGGGGGCGGAATGCGGGGTCGCGACGTTCACCCCCGTATGCCCCCCTCTCTGGTGCGGCTCGACTGAGGTGGACCCGTGGAGGTCGCTCACCCCCACCCCACCCCCCCGCCCGCCCGCCGTGTTTTCTCGCGGGCCGTTAAGAATGGGCGATTGCGTCCGCTCCGTTTGTTTTTTCTCGTGTAAATTGACCTGAACACATGCCGGTGGGCCTTCTGCCTAAAGGACTGCTGCTGCTGCTGCTGCCGCGTGTTGCGGTTGGCTGGAGCCAACCAGGCCAGCAGCATTACCACGGCCGCATATTAGAACGAAGCCTGTGTTTGTGCTTTTCTTTTGGTGTGTCTATGTTCATATCTCGTTGGTACCATTTCTCTTTTGTTTTTACATATATTTGAACGTTGTGCAAAGAGCGTTTTGCCAAAAATACGGCCGTCAAAAAGGGCAGGATAGAAAGAAAAGCGTTATAATTTGACCAGTGTTATCAGTGGCTGAATACAGAGAGTTTGTGCTTTTTTTTAATGAAAGGTGCCACATTTTCAATTTGTGACAAACGTAATTACCGATATGAAGCAACATGTGTTCAACGAAACAAAGCTCCTTACGGATCAATGTTATTCCAGTAAAATTAGTGTTGTTCGGGCCGACCCTCACAAGGATTCGCTTTACTGAGTATCATCAGCAGGGTGTTGCCTGTTAATTGTACCGGATAGTATAATAATATACAGCAAATACCGAGTAGCGTTTGTGAGCATTTTACAATACATTTGGAATCGTTTTTAGCATCACTGCGCATCAATATTGTCCCAACATCGGATTGCTCATCATCGTTATTGTTGACCTAACGTTGTAGAAGATAAGCAGAAACATAAACTTGGACTTCTTGTTGTTATTTTGGTCTGCCAGTCAACGTGGTCTTGGGCTAACCGATCGCATCCCATGTGAAAGCGTTATTTTTGTATTACTATTTTTGTATGTGGATTTTAATCGTCAAGGTTAAGAGGTCGTGATGAGCGGAGGTGACCGGATTGCTTAGAGGTCAGAGCACTGAGCTGGCAACCACTGAGGCCGTGGGTTCAACTCCAGGCCTATGATTAAATCAGCTTCTCAAGTGTAGAGAGTTGATGGTTCATGAGCATTACTCTCAGTTGAAGACAGGTGGGAAAATGCTGCTTCCTACCGTATGGACGATAGGTCACTTGAAGACATATCAGAGGTAGCTCTGTTGTAACCACTTCCATGGGGCCGTTGTTGCACTGCTCTGCAAGAGATACAAATTGATGCCTTAATTAAAATAAGAGTTCATTATGGCCAATTCTGTTGATACCACCACGACTTGCCATTGCTTCTCTCCACAAGATCCCACTTCCCTTGCAGTGGTTATACACAACTCTTAAAGTATGCCACGATCTGGCTTGAGACCGTATGCTTTGTCTCCAGCCTTTGCGTGCTCACTCTCATACCTGTCTCAGTAATCTGCCCTCCAAAGATGTTTCTTTAATAATTGAATGCGCAATACAATTTTATGGTACTATACAATTTTAATGTTTAATGCAGCAACATAATGCCAATAAACATTTAGTGGGCAAGTAGAATTAGGTGGGATATCAGAAAGGTACTTTGACAAGCATATCCACATAGTGTAGAAAATAAGTGTTAAATATTTAATCTGGATTTGTATATGTTTTCTACCCACATTTTGAGAATTTAAGAAACTCCACGGACGAAAACATGAATAGGCTTATGCATTTCTGTCTTTGTTTATGCCAATACATATTTCAAATTATACTCTACGTTCCAAAAAAGAACCTCTGAAGAGGTAGTGAGTGAGTCAATGTTTATCCGTTAGGCGCTCACTGTATATGCACGAATATAATTCTCAGGTGATGTATACAATCAAGCAGTGGCTAACGTGTGACCGCGTGTGCTCTGGTAAACTATTGAATCGAACTACAGCTGAGCTATCCCGATTATGTCAATGATCGACTACTCCAACGATTATCGTGCGACTACTCGACTAATCGGATTACGTGAAAATATTTGGCGGAAAAACACTGTGGAAAGTAGGGTAGGTGACAGACTCATCATCAGCCGGGGGTTTCCTGCCTTCATTAGGCTGGGTGTTTGGCGGGCGGTCAACTTTTTTAAGGGGCCCGAGTGTAAAATGGGCTGATGACAAATTGTTTTGTCGTTGATTAACCGACTTTTGTGGCCTCATCGTCCCTAGCCACAAATCAAACCCAGCCAAAAGCCCCCTTGATTCTGACCCGCAGATATACCTGTGGTTGGCCAGGCAACACCACGGCCCACGGAATTGAAGCGGGATGCAAGTTCTCTCAGCGGAAATGTTTAGTTCGGTGCAGAATTATTTCAAGGGTTATAAAAACCAGGCTCTCTTCAACCGCTTACGTTCCACTCGGAATGCCTTGAGAGTTTCCTTTGTTACACCAGTGTTTTTATTATTATGTAAGATGTCTTTCAATAATACCACTAGTTGTTCCCTACGAAGGGAGAGAGCACGACTATGCACGGATCTGTATTGCATATGCCGTGGTAGGATGCTCAATGCACGAATTAGCGGTGTCATCTGTTGTTACATGCTGCGCTGTGCTTGTCACGTTCGGTCTCTAGTTAACCCCGGGGTGTCTCTGCAACGAGTTGTATTGGCTTCAAAATGTGGTTTCAACAGCCATTGTCGACACGCTTGGTTTGTTTTCTTTTTTGCTTTGCGCGTGTCACGCACGGCTGCCAGATACTCAAATTCAGGTCGAGTCGGCCTAAGGAAACGGCCCCACGCCAGCTGCCAATTGCCGCTCGTTCGCTAGGGGCCGGTGAGAGGTCGTAGTTCAGCGATTAGAACTGCCGTTTCACACTCGCCGGTTCACTCACCCCAGTCTGTTGGCATTGGTGGTAGCGGGAAGCTATGGGGTAATACGTTTGCAGCCAGTTTACAGTGGTGCTCAATTGAAGGGACTCTTTCGTCGTCGAAATCAGTGTTCCTTTATAACTGTCCGCCAAGAAGGGAGGTTACCTACCGGGTGCTGTTAACGACAGAGAAGGGTTCACGGGCTGCACAAAGTCCCAGTCATTGGCAACCGTCACAGCCAAGTTTCCAAATGTGTGCGTTACCCCATTGACGGGTGCGCCACGTTATTGTACGCGAAAAAGAAGAGCATGCTCATTTGACACCGACGCTATATACAGAACGAGGCAGTTCCATTTGTGAACTAGAGTTCAATCGCTAAGTTTTTATCACTCGGTTACAATGATCGAACCGACATGTATTCACGGCATACGCACGGCCCGCTGTATAGTATCCACACGCTGCTAGATGGAGGCCCTTCACACGGCTTGAGACCGTGGAGATTGTTTGATCGTACGGCGCGCGGGCACATCAGCTCGGGTTGGTGAGAGGGGCTGTCCGGCCGGTAATCAAACTCGGGGGTCATGCGGTTCAGGATTCAGTGCGCCAATCACTGCACCACCGCCCAGTCTCGATGAAGGCATTTGTGTGATTCCGATACCCGGTGCTGTATTATGCAATCGTTATGCAATGCAGAGATTGTATTTTAAACATTTTAGGGAAACTAAATATTTATAAAAAGTCGTATCCACATATTGTTCGGGTTATTTTTTTTACAATCATATTATATCCGGCCAGGGGGTTCTGTGACAAGGTGGTCTACTCACAATCGAAAGGTCAAGAGTTGAAGTCCCACTCGGTGGTCCTCGACTCCACCCTTCAGTCTTTCAAGGTGTGTAAAATCAACACCACTTTGTGGATATTTAGCATTGGTTGTTCTATGTAGGGACTTTTCTTCACCAAAGGAATGTGGAATTTCCACTCTCGGTTTCAGGGCTGCTATAGGAGATGAGCACCCCCCCCCCCCCATATACACACATTGTTGAATAAAGACACTTGGTTTGAAGAAAATGTATTGTGGATGAGTGCGTTGGAGCGTGATGAGCCGAGGTAATCCTTGGAGACTTCTAATTGTGAGGCACGATCCCACATTGCCATCTGCGTGGGTGTTGTGGATTCTGACATGGAACAAAAATGTACTTAACAATCACATCTGCTAAAGTGTTTTACTATCAATTGTTACCACTGTCTTGAAATTATCAAAGCAAATGATTAACTTGTTTGCGTATTTTCTTATACAATGTGCAAGCACAGTATGCGCTATGGAAAGTCCATAATGCTGATCAAATTTGTGTTGCATACAGCGGTGTCAAATAATGCCACCTGTGGAGGCGGTCCAGTAGTCGTGCGTGGATATGTTCGGACAGAAATCTGCGCCCGAAGTTACAGTGATCGTTGGCATTTAAGGATGCTGAGGTTTATCAGAGCTTGTGTCCTGGATACAAGGACGACGACTTCGTGTGTGAGAGTGGGCCAAGCGATTCAAGGGCAGCAAAACAGACATTGCTGATAGTCCTATGAGAAACAGACCCATTATGCGAGTGATCCCAACGGACGCTTGGAGAGCGGAGAACCACGTGACCGAGCTGGAGTCAGGGACATCACGGATGCATTGCAGATTGGCCATGAAGCTGCACAATAAATGTCTGAAGTGGAGTAATTGTTAGGTGCGCGTGGTGTGTGTGATGGGTACCAAAATTATTAACACGTGTCCAAAATCTGACCGATCTGCGGATTTTACTGCAGTAAACGTGTGTTGTACCGCAGATGCTGTGTTAAGGTTGGTGTCCCGATAACAAAAGTGCATCGATCCTCGATCATGCTGTGGGTTACCTGCGGAAGTGGCAGTGCCGTGACCGAACGATGCTCCGTTGGGTCAGTGTCTTCTGTAAGTAATGAGGATCTGATGTGTTCACTGTGTTCCTCATGTTAAGGCATAACTATACCATCACCTTCTGAATATAAAGTAAAATGATTATATCAAAATATGTATCTTTTTTAAAAACATGTACGTGTCCTTAATATAATCTCACTTTTACTACTGAATACAAAGCTATGCATTTAATGATGCATTGATTGATTGATTGAAATCAATTTCTTATGCTAACAGTAGATGCATCTAATTGTGCACGTAATAATCGAATACCTCTGTACAGGTGTATGCAAGTTAGATGCCGTGTTACACTCGGGGTTATGGAGTGAATAGGAAAAAAAACTGAACAAACGAGGCAATACAAACAAAACGGTACGAGACAATTCAAAGTGGTACAAATGTAGAGGCATTAATCGGCACTCCCCATTCTGTTAGCGGGCAGCTCCCCATTCTCGTCAACAGGAGGCGGAAGCGCTACCACGCCAGAGTTAGTGACCGTGGCCCAAAGGGGCCAACGACAATCCCTGGGAAGCCGATCCTGGGACACAATCCCCGGACCCCGGGAGGGGGAACTGGGGGATGATGTCACCTTCCAGAAAGTTCTGGAAGGGAGGCGTGGCTAGGGCAGAGCAAGCCACGAACCAGTATATAAGCCGGACCTCTCAAGGGTCCGGCTAAGTCATACCAGTGCGAAGACCGGAGAGGGGGCTAGCAGTAGGATCCTGGACCCCAAACTCCGCTGCCCTTCGCAGGGCCGGAGCTGAGTGTGGCCAGTGGTGAGACCCTGGGGCTCCCCTCTGCCGATGTCCTTCTAAGGGCCGGGTCTAAGCGGACCAGTGGTCAGGATTCGTACACCTTGGCACGGTCGGGTCGGGATAGCCTCCCCTAGAGCCCTCTAGCCGGAGGGATACATAGACGTGCAGGGTGGTCCCAGTGTTGGGCGGTCGTGTAGGCCGGAGGTCATACCTCCTTAGGTATCGGGTGGAAGGGGCCGTTACCCCTTCGTGTTAGGGACCTGTACCCAGATTGCTAATAAATATCGTGTTGCCTCGCAAGAAGTTCTCCAATTATTTACCCACTACACAAATTATACGAAAAGGAAGTTTATCGAATAATTTCCCTGAATTGTAACAACTTGTCCACACCGCGGTCGAATCTCTGCGTGATTCAGCCGCGGGCATGTGGAAATGTTTTCAAGGAACCCTTTGAATAATCCATATATTCGTTTAACACGTGGGCTTTCACGACCAATATCCATAAGAGAGGTGTTTGGGTTAGATCGCGTAAATATTTAAATGTGCTGTTAAACCCGCCACCACCCGACACAGCCAATTAGTAAGGTTTGTCACGTAAACAAAAACGTGCTAATTCGTTACTAGTACAGCACTACACGGGTGTGTTGGAGAGTAACCCCACAACATTTACAATTTAAGTACTGTGACGTTTCGCCGATAATTACAACCAGCATCATCAGGCGGCAGCCAGAGTTGTGGAGAAATCCTCGCTCTACTGAGGAGGTGCGTGTTAAAGAAATCCAGCTTCTCACGATTACGTAAAAAAGGAACGCGTCATTATTGTAAAACACTGCATGTTAAAACAATATGCAGAAACAACTATATCCGTTACCGTCAGTCAAGATTTTAGTTATCCACAACGGTAATGTATAAACGGTTACGTGTTTTATCAGCTGTGAAACAGGCGACTTCATTCTGGTGGTCACCTGGTAAAAAAAATTTGCAAGTGTGCCTTTTTAACGCTTTGCAAGTGATAGGTCTGCAGGTGTTGTGAACTGTGTGTTGGTGCTGTAACCTTTGTGTTTGTGCTGTGACCAAACATCAAGAGGGACAAGGCAAGCATCTTCAGCTGTTATTCTCCCTGCCTTTCGAGCCCCATCCCAAGAATGCATACACAGTCGAATATTTTCAGTCAAAACTTAAAGGACATTTACTCATCCCTGAGTTGGAGTGATGGCCATTCGGGGTTTTCTGTATTGTCAAGAGTCGTGATGCATCCTGGGATGCTCTGCATGAAAAGGGCCTATATACAAGCGAAACTGTGTTCCTTTTTTTTTATAAATACCACTTTACCTTGAATTCAACTACAAAACCTACCACTCGTGTCACAAAAATATTGCCTGTGAGTCCCCTCTCATCCTGGGTGGATGATAGAAAGTGAGAAGATGTTGCTCGAGAGGCTTTCCTTTGACAATTGATGGGGCTCTGGTTTAGCGAGCTTTAGATTTTTTGAAAAGCCACGTTCACGACTGCATCTGCCGCCTCTGGTACGCAGCTGTTACATTATTGGAAATGTTTCACAGAATCTCGAGAGTCTCTCCCATGGGATTCCACTCCCAAGCGGTCACTTCCCCAGGCAGACAGCGTATTGATTTTGAACGTCACATTCAAAGCCAGTGACCAGAATATTCGGGTGTACTGTTCGCGGAAAATAAAAACAACTCAGAAGACATTGTCTGTTGTAAATATAACAACAAAAATAACCTCGGTTCAAAATCAATCGGGTGAACTTCCTTTGTGTAGGATCGCTATGTGTGTGCATTGCGTGGCGTTCAAGCTGCGTGGAAGCTGAATGACCAAAGAAATCTGAATTAGTTGAGAATTAAAAACACACGTCACCTCGCAAACAACGCGATTGGTTGGGTGGCTGCATTCGTGAAATATGTTGAGCTGTTGGCAATGCACGGTCAGTTCACAAGTTCTGCCCAGTTCTGTATCTTAAGAGCCTTGCTGTGTAACTGCTGTGCTTATTACAAACGCGTGCTCTGCTGTTAAGGCGTTTTCATTGCTGGCTGTACAGAAATGCAATAAAATGCAGCTGTGGCCCCTGCTACCACATGACTGGTTCAGACATCGCTCGCCACTGATGGATGGTGCTCGTGGTGGTCACGAATCAAACTCGGGAAGATTACTTGCAGGTTTCTTACGTAATACTCTGTGATGAAGATTCTTAAGGTTCAGTGTAAATTCATTTGGTATTTCCGCTAAAACAACCAAACTTTTGGCTCGCCATCGAACAAAGAGGGTCACTGCATCGCGCGCTTTCGAATGCGCTTCTGCGACCGTCTGGAACGCTCTGCTTTGCGATATTAGGAAGCCACGGTGAGCTATGCACTTTTAAATCATCCAGTTTGAAAACTAATTTATCTTTAACTGCTTTTTTGTGTTTGTCGTCCTTCTCCAATTAGCGCGGTTGGCAACGTACGGTGCGAAATAAGTTCAACATACACACTAAAGCAACTCCATCAAACTACAGCAGCAGCGTCCCCAGGATGTCTATAGCATGGCAGCCTTGTTTAGTTTCACATGAACACTGTACTACAGTTTCACGCGAGTGTTTCTGTCGAAACTATTACATTAAACCCGTTTATTTTCTCGAGTTTTTTTGTAAAATTATTCTCTTACAGGGCTACTGAGCCCATGAGTAGTGACTAGGGGCCAGACGTCTTCAGTAAACTCAAGCATAAACTCGCCCCGATTATACCACAATAAGTCTGATAACCACTGTTTCCTTAAAGAGAAGTGCCGGTGATGTATGTTTATTATTTTTTTCTCTCAGGGATTTTTGTTTCGTAATAAGACGCAGCAGGAAAGCGGCGAGATTTCTCAGAAATGTGGCTGATTTCTCTGCGGCGTCTAGACTCCACGTCGCTAAGACTGCGACAACAATGGAGCTGCGTTTGTCTCCAAAAAGAAATATGACTTTGCCTTAACCCGATTGTTTCGTCTTTCCCTCCCAACACACCAGTGGTGTGGAATCTAGGTTTGATTTTAATCCCAAGTAATAATAGCGTCATTTTGTTTTTGCTTTATGGCTTCACATTCGGAAGTAACGGATCTGCCTGCACTGGTTGTGAGAAACTCGAATCAAGTTTGCCACCCCTCTCAACGCTGAGTGGAAGCCCTGGGCAGATGGGGAGAGAGGGACACACACAGAGAGACAGAGACACGCAGCGAGACACACGGTGAGAGAGAGAGAGGCGGAGTAGAAAGACACGGAGGACGATGACAGTGAGATGCACATGTCGGGGAGAGGGTTGGAGAAGATTAGACATAGAGACGGAGGAAGACCATGGGACAGACCTGGCGATCCACAACTGTGATCAACAGTGACAGGCGCAGAGACGGGGAAAGGCACAGAGAGAGAGATGAAGACGCATAGATAGACTCATTGCTCGAGACTCACAAAGTTGTGGAGAAAGATGTCGACGATAGAGACAGACACTTGACAAGAGACACACACCGTGTTCGCCTACATTGAGACAAACGTGAAACACGGATATGGGGAGAGCTTAGTGTCGGATTAAGCTAGTGCGGGGCCTGGAGCATATGTTATAAAGGGGCCCTAAATAAAAAGATACATCAATATGAAAACACACACTTTTTTTTGCTTGCATAGTAAAGTCATTGTATTTTTTTCATTTGCTATACAGCCAGATAATACGACAAATCGCTAACCTTAAACACCCAGTCGTTCATAAAAGTTGAAGGCGGTGTAGTACTATAGCAATAGAGCAAGTGCAGATTCACTGAGCCGAAATTGATAGCTTGAAAGCATTTAGCGCGGGGCCCTTCAATAGTGCGGGGCCCGTAGCTACTACACATGTAGTAGCTACTGCATATGTAGTAGTTACTGGGATAATCCGGCACTGGGAGAGCTACAGACATGGGAGGCATCCAACCGGCGAGATCGAGAGATTGACACAGCGACAACGGACATGGAGACGGACGCATACATTGAGAGAGAGAGAGAGAGGTTGGGGAGGGCAAAACGACCACGGGGCGGGTAGAATGATCCATCTATGCTGCTTATTTCGTCCGGACGCGAAACCGCTGCATCTTCGAACGCGATCGTGACTGTGAGTGGCGCGCCCGATGCAAGCCCGATGCTCTGAGGATCGAACTCCCTCCGCTGCCCTTCCCTGCCGGCTTAGAATACAATGGTCACAAAGCTCAAACCCTTTTGGTTGTCGCCATAGCAGCAGCAGGAGGAAATTGTGCAAGGAGAGTGGTGGCCGCCTCCTCCTCCTCCCCATCATACAAGTGGAGCCTCCTACAACGACGCTCAGAGCGGCTCAAACAAACAAAACCAACAACAACAACTACGGGAACATTAATGCAGCGGTGTCGGCTTGGGATTATTGTTGCCAGAATTCGCGTGACGGAAAATCGGTGAGCATGACTCACTGCCGTTTCCCCTCCTCCGCCCCGTGGCTAAACAGTTACTTTTGTGCAACGTGACATACTTGAGTTCCCCTGGTCAAGAATAACAACCGCTGACTTGCCTAGGAATGGAACGCGTCTTGGAGGAGGACGTCCAGCGGAAGGAGACGGAACGATTAAATCTGCTCGCGTGGCGAGGTTGATCGTTCCAAATGGATCGTTACATTTTTAGTTGGGGGGATGGGATGCTGTGCTGTAGTTTCATGGTTCGCTACGAAGTCTGCCACCCGGGTTCGATTCCTGCTCAGGGTCACCGCCAGTGACGGATTCTGTGAACCGGTCGCAATATTATTGATTCGTCCCCAGTCATAACTGCAATGAATTACACAGAGTGCACCAATCTAATTTAACGTTGACGTTCAGAAACCCATTAAATGAAGCAGTTGGATGGTTGGATTAGTCAACTGCTCGCAGCTTCACGAGTCCTGATGTATTTATTAAACGAGGGGTTTGAAAATATTTCCACAGCTGGAGCCGCACGTGCCTAAAACGACTCGTCAGCCGTATGGGGGTGATTTCTTTTACTCGACAATACCAAAAATAGCTTCAGCGCCAGCTTTTTTTGTTAAACAAGTTTACAAAATCATCAGCAAAAAAAAAAATCTCACAAGCCCTTTCAAATACGGCCCGCAAAATGAATGATTTCAAAGCATTGGGGGAATCGGTAGCACAGTGGTTTGTGCACAGCACTATGAAACCTGGATCTTATCGGTTCAATTCCCGGCAATGGCTGGTAACATCACCGTGCTGGTCCATGCTGGGCATGCTGGCCCGTGACCAGCATGACCAGCATGGTGCAGTATGGTCACAGCATGGCAGAGGCCTCATTACAAAGGGCTATCGAATATTGTAAACAATTACAACCAAAAAATATAAACTCTCAAAAGTTGAAAACAATCGTTCTTTTACGCTCAAGGCAGACATGGTATTTGCATGTGGGAGATGTTTTCATAACTACAGTAGAAACGTTTTATGTAGACAATTATTTTTACAGGCATAAAAAAAAAATTGCGTGACGTTCGTTACAAGTTTACATAACTTGTCATCCTTGCATGCTTCGCTTTAATGAGAAGGATTCTAAAATAGCTGTTCCCATCTTGTATCCAACTGGCACCAATATAACAAAGTGGCTCGGGGAATGACGGTCACGTGCAACTGGGCCCCACTACGGCTGACGGCTGTAAGAGGCGTTTCGCTGCTGCTGCTGTTGCCAGGCTCAGGATACAACTGCTCGAGTCGAAATTCCGAGACACCGCGACACTCGGATGCCGAAGCTGCTCTTTTATCACAAACAGCTGTGTGCTTCTTCTTGGTTTTTTCGGTAAAGTCACGTAGAAGGGGAGTAATAAAATAATAAAAATAATAAAACATAATAAAATAATTCTCACGACGTTTCGGCCACAACGCAAGCAGCCGTCTTCAGGTGAAACCAGGTCTGTCGAGGCGACAGCGTCTGAATGGAACAGCACACGTGCTTGGAGCATATATATAAGCTGGGTTGGGAGGGGGGGTGAAGGGGGGGGCGCCTTAACAAAAGAATTTGCATATCAAGAGGTATGTAATTAGTGCTACTTGTGTTCGTGCATTATACAGGATTAGCAGCATCAAAGGAGCGGATATGGGAAATGCAGGTATGTGAATAGTGTTACTTTGCCCGTGCATGATGCAGGACCAGCAGCATCACAGGGAGGGGGCGGGGGCAGCACTAACAAAGGGATGAAGTGTTAACAGTATGTAGCTGCAGTAACCAAAACCACCACGTAAACAACCAAAGCACAAACCACACAGCATCATAATTATACCAAATATACTCTACAATAAGCTGAGTTACTAACAGTAGGTAATACATTACAATTCTACGTCGTAAAAAATATAATATGCTTCCATCTAAACTTTATTCTCTTACATCGCACGAGTCTACACCGTACTATATACTGCCATAGACAGACCCAAACATTAAATTATATACTGTATTGCTATAACCACCCTATACCTTATCCATTGTAATGTTACACTATGTATTATTATACCCACCCTAATGTATATCACACTGCTGTATAGTCACTATACAATTACGATACTATATATTACGAGCTGTGTGCTTGCACGCTCGGTTCGCAGACACGTGTTCATTGCCCCTGGCGTGACAAGAGACGGTTCGTGTCAGAAGCACGGACGTGAATTCGAGTCACCTTATGCCCCCTTGGGAGCACTGGGGATTGTCGCATTACAGTAATCGTTAATGTGTTAGGGTAATCGGATTACCAGAGGTAGTACCAGTGAAGATATAGAATTGTGTGATCTGGTTATTGTTTCTTGGTTCCTATGAATGTATTACTTGTTTTTTTGTAGGGAGGGACATCAGTAATCAGAATATGTATTTGTACTGGAGGAATCCGATGAGCTATAAAGCTCGTCTTCACATGTCCAGACATTAATTATGATTGATGCAAAGGCAGTAACAGCCAAAAGGTAGAGGTGACGCTGTAATATTTAATCAAAGTGTTGGTGCTTCCAGTGATAAAGCCGCCGAATTTGTGTTAAATATTAATAAAGTTGTCATAAAAGTCATGGAGTCAGGGTCACTGCAGTGTACTTTTAAAATATCAAATACTCCACAGAATTGGATGTCGTTTATTGAGAAGTAATACTTTTTTATTATTAAGGCTTTGGTCACTCAAGAGCAACTGTTAGGTAACTATTCATATGGAAATTAAAAAAAAACTGGTCATCATTAAAACATTTATTTTAGATCAGGACCCCATGGTGTAAAGTGGAGTCTCCAACTCTGATTATCCTCTCTGTCTCTCTGGTCTCAATTTCCTCTGCAGGCCACTTGTTATTGACGAATGTGTCGACGAGTTTGTTTTATCCCCTTGAACGAGACATACACAACGTGCGTGTTTCATTGTAACAAGTGTCCCACGTGACTGAATGCAGTGTAACGTGTTAAATACAACGCAGTACCCTCATCCGTAGACACACCCAGGGATGCACGCACACACAGGTCATCGTCTTTGCGGCTAAAATCGTGCTGTGTTATTTAAGTAGAGACACTGACGCGGCCACATTTCCCGTCGGTCAGAGCACTGAATAGGCGCCGCTGAGAGCCTGGGTTGAGAGCCGCGCATTCAGCAGCCGTCAGTCATTAAGCGGCGTTCAAAAATGAATGTACGAATTTCTCACACCGGTCATCAGTGACCGCACACAACAACAACAATAATTATCTATTATAAAAGCCCGGCGTTCCGTTTGTCTGTCCGTTTTTTGTCCGCCAACTAGATTATAAGAGAGGCTTTCGGATACTGGCGGAGCCAGTGGGGGGTGGGTCGGTACGTGCCCCCCCCCCCCCAATTATCTGATCGAAATGAGGGATTTTGGGGTGTATTAGTAATAAATCGACATTTTGACAGGACAATAGTCTGAGTCCATAATTGGCAATAAGTAAAGGAAAAGCAGTTATAAGTGACTCACAGAATTGTGCGCAGTTGCGTATACAGAACACGACTTCCCTGAAGGCATTCACCTTCAGCGAGCGCGATGTCGATCACACAACGCGGTTCGAAATCGACCCTCGATCGATGGCTGCGCCATCACCACACACGCGTCGAATAAAAAGCACGGGACAAGTCCTTACTTACTAACAACTCCTCTATCATTTCTCATTGCTGGAGGGGTTGCCCCCCCCTACCTGAAAATCCTGGCTCCGCCATTGCTTTCGGAAGGCCTGAATCAAAAATTATAGAAAGTGGACCCCCAATTCCCTCGAGATGTGGGGGTAAAATGTTGATCCAAAAGTGTCACAATTGTCGACCCCCCCCCCCCAAATTAAAAATATTCACCACCCTCCCAAATGTTTTTATCTCTTTTTAGGCACATATATATACCAACACACCCTACATACAATCGTCAGTAGTATCTGCTCACATTGGGGGGGGGGGGGGGCAGAAGAGGACATCAGTGGGGGCGTGGCGCGACGCGGCTAGAATCCAGAATAAGGCGGCCGCCGAATTTCTGGTAATAAAAAAAATCCTATTGTGGCTTTTCACCGAAATTGGCTACATTCGAGCTCTGAAACTTGATTCGTTTTTGTTCGCTTGATTGACATTCATTAAAAACTACTTTTTTTTGTCAGGGCTCCTAAACGCGCGCACACCTAATGTGGATAAAGATGTCTTTAGAGAAAGAGTGTCTGCGGAAGGAGTTATGTGGTATTGTCTTCTGCATCCATCCTCTGACACGGGGTGATGCACTGTTAGCTGCACATGTCAGACTGGAACGTGTCTTCGTAACATTAGGAGGAAAGTCAAATGAATTGTTTGAAATAAAGCCTAAAATGATTTTGTATGCGCTCTCGAGTGACGCTTATCCCCACGTCTGGCCTTGAGCCAGCGTTGTTGGACATGTCACATTCTTGTGGTAGGAACTTGAACACCCGCATAGCAAAACCATCGTTGGTATCCCATCAGGCAATGGGGCAGCTTCACAGGCTAAGTCTTGCACGGTGTTCTGGGTCGATAGTGGCCAGGGATTGGATGGCGATTGTAAACTTGAGGCTTCGTGCGATGTTGTTGCCATAAAAAAATACGTAAATGAAACTAGACATCTTTATCATAGATGAAGAGACTGCGCTTAACGCATTGTATTCTCGTTTTATTGTCATGAGATCAGGGTGGAAGCCCTGAAATTTCCTCTAGAGAGCCCTTCTAGAGGGTGTCATTGGCCTACTCTTCCACGCTGGCCGGACGTCTCGAAAGAGGGGTTCTATTTACAGTTTTAGAAAGACAAAAATAAATATTTTATTTCGATGTGATTTCTCAAAGTCTGCAAATGTATCCAGAATTAGTTCCTAAAAATATCTACTCGTGCAAAGCATTTACTAGCGCTGGCGGGGCAGGCAGTCTTTCCCCATCCTCAACATATTCAGGCACTTAGGGGTAGTGGTGTGGGGGCAGACCCACAACAGTTCATCACCTCCCAGGCTGGGGGCAGCAGGCCAGTGGGAGGGGGATGGGTGCTATGCTCACGTTCCTGCCAATGGTTCGATTGAGCGGCACTCAAGACCTGACAGCGGTGTGTGATATCTACCATCGAGCCCTGAAATCTTTCTCGCTCGCCCACTGGAGTCGACTTTGACAGCTACCACAGGGAGGCATCTGCCGCTTCGCGAAGCCATCACACCAACGCATGAGATCACGTGGCTGTACTCTGGGCAGCACTGCACACTATGAACCCAACCATCCGAGTTTGATTCCTGGCCACGGTTAAGTGATACTTGAAACGGTCCCGGGCCCTCTCACCAACGCACACAGTCAAACAACATCCTTGACTGATACTGCACGGGAGAGGGCCTCTATTTATCAGTGGATTGATAAGGAACTGTACGTTTTCTTTTACATGTTCTGATTAAATGCAATGCTCGGTTGACTGATATGGTTTGAAAATGATTCAAAATTCCAGGAGCACAATTGGCAAGTAATGTGATCTACTGTGCGTCGTTTGATGAGTCATTAAGAGACGTCCATCGATTTCAATTCGGTGGCTGGATAAGAGGGTTGCCACCTCTGAGGTACAAACAAATCAGGACATACCATGGAAATAAGAAACTGATTTCGTTTAAACGGTCTGTTTGTGTTTAGTTTGTTGCCCTACGCCGCACCTCCGATTAGCACGTTTGGCTACGTACTGTGCGAAAGAAGTTCAACATACCGGAAGAGTGGTGAACTTAGAGATACGTGCATTGTTTTGAGCGGTGTATACTTTTATTTTTACACAACCGACAGAAACCAGGAATATTAATGTCTTCCCGGGGAGACTGAGCGAAAGATTTCCCGTGGAAGCAGCTAACTGTACCTCAACAAGAGGACGATCCTGGGAATGGCGGCTACCGTGACCAGAGAGCCTCGTGGACAGTGTTGTCATCACCGTGTTTCACAATGCGCACAGTATTTTCACAGTGTACAGATTTCAGCCACAGCTTAGTAATGTCCATGACGCAGCATTACCTAAGTTCTGTATGCCATACAGTGGTTGTGTAACACCCTGTGTAACCATGCACAACACTTGGTCACTCTGTGCCGGTTTCATTGGCCAAATAAATAAATGCAAATTACGTCCCAAAAAACGATGAGGTTTACTCTAATTTCACTGCAGTGGTTCCATAAAGTATCGGCCCTTTAGCATAAAGTTTCTGCAATCGCCTGCTCCATTCGATCCACACACCACGATCCTGTCGACTTTAAATCATTCTAAAAGTGCAGACTTGGGAGTGGAAGAAAATATGCTTAAATTTGGAGAATTTGATGTCAGTGTTGTTGGAATTGCTGAAAGGAGCCGATTTTTCCACAAAAACTGCCATCGTTCCACTAAAACGAAGCACAATGATTGCCAAAAGCTCCACACGAATGGGGCCCAAAGTGTCTTACAGACCAGCTCTGCAGATGCCGCTTTGAGTCTAGAATTAAACATATTTATCACAGCAGAACGTCAAAATATATTCCTGCTGTTCTCAACCAAAAGGAAAGGAAATGGAACAGAGCAAATAGCGGTCTTTGAGGTTTGGGCGAGAGGAGGGAGGAAGAGGTTTTGGGTACACGATGACTCATCAGCACCATTGTATCAAGACTATTATTCGTAATCATTGGTTGTTGAGTGTGTGTGTAGGACATACTTCTTACATTCGTCAACACTTCACTGTTAAATCCATTGTGGTTTCAAAAATTCTTAGGTGTCTCTTGCAGTGTGTGACCATTCCGAGTGTCTTCCGGCTCAAATGACCATGTAGGCGTTGCTCATCTCTTGTTTACAGCCCGGAGCCAGCGGTTAAATTTCCACTTTTCTATGGCAGGGACAGGTCTATCCATAGGACAACTACTGTTGACTTCCCCATTATGTGGTGTCTCAACGTGTGCCCATTATCTCCAAAAATGAATGTACGTATGTAGAACTTCTTTCACACTATACGTAGCCAAGCGTGCTCATCGGAGGTGCGAATGAAGGATCTGCGAGCGTGCATTTGTGTAAGGCAAGCCAGTTCTCTCCTTGGCATGTTTGCAGATGCTGTCGTGACAGTGCAGAAGCACAGTTTTGTATTTTAGTGGCAGTGGTTCCATTTCAAGACCACTATCCCAATCTTGCGTATGGATATATGTTCGGGAGCTAAATACCAGCGTCGCGGTCTGCTAGCCACAATGAGAGGGCTACAGGAGAATGCTTGTGTTGTTTTGTTATTCCTCCTCGGTTGAAGGAGCCCAGGCGATAATGGTTTAGTTTTTGGCCCATAGATTGGAATGCATGGCCACAATCACACTGTGGGTTATCTTGAATTTTTCATTCAGACCACTACTGTTTAATCATTACTATTTCTACGTTGACTCACATTTTAATCACCGGGGTTTTTTTTAATTCTCAGGACCCAGGTATCACTTTAAAATTAAGCGTACGTCTCAACACAGACAAAATATGACATAAAACAAATATAACATCCATCAGAAAGGGCACGGCAAAGAATTAACATACACGTGCTATTAATTTGCTTGAATATTTTTATGACAAACTGTATTCAGCCAAATCAACCATTGCCACATTCGGTATTCACGCCAACGTTTTAGTGCAAGGCTACATCGTGAATGCGCTACGCTTCACAGACGAGTACAGTCGGCAGGAGCTTCACAATAAGGAGGTGAAATGTTGCTGGGTGGTTTTACTCAAGTAGGTAATTTCATGAGTAGTTTTTGAATTTAGACAGTTTGAACCACGACTCTGGCACAGATGGTCTACTCTTCTTTTGGAATAACCTCTCGGAATCTTTTTTTCGAGTCAAGCCTCCGATTTAGCACGGTTGACTACATGTTTTTTTTTGGTTGACGCTCCTGCTTTGTTAACCGGGTTTGGTTTCCTGGCTTTAACCGCAAGCCTCTACGCCGAATGGAAAAAGGCACTACCGTTCGGCCACGTCACCGCCCCAAACGCCCTCGATTGACTGAGTGCAACATATGGCAGTGTGTGCAAAAGGTTTATTGGAGAAAGCTTTCGAATTGCATCATCTCGAGTGCCCTGGGTCCACATTACAGTTTGTGCTGCTCACCTCTTTCATTGTTTCAGATTGCTTTAAATGGATCAAAATAATCCTTGTAAATGCCAGGACAGGAAATCAACTGGGTATTAATTTTCATCACGAGTCCTTTAACTTGTGTCATTTGAAAAGTAGCGTTACACTGTAAGCCTTCTGATGATTATTCAATGACCTGTTGGATTTATCATTAACTTTTAGTATAAGCCAATGCTGCTTGGTATGTTAGCGCACTTTCACAATCGACGTGACGAAGGCAGACACTTAGCACATTCCTGCGGAGGGAGCTGGTAGGAACGTTGGGTTGCTCGGTCAATGGCCAGGGTCAACGGCGGCGTGGTGTATTCCGCAAATATGCCCGACTGTGAGGGCGGGACAAAGCCGGCGTGAGTAGGTTAAACGTTGAGTTTTATAAGGGCACCACGGGTGACCAGTCCCTCCCCACCCAGCCCCCCACCCAGCTCCTCCCCACCCTCCCCTCCCCACCCAGCCCCACCCTCCCAACCCAGCCCCTCCCCACCTTCCCCTCCCCACTCAGCCCCTTCCTCCCCAACCAGCCCCTACCTGCACGACGGACACAATAATCCCCTGTGGACTGGTGTAACCAGGAGGTTCCTACCAGTATTAAAGTACTATCTGAAATGAGCAGCCAAACTTAAGGAACTGCCCCAGGGTGAGGCGGTGTTGGGCTGTGTGCGATGACCTGGACCAGAAGTTGGCAATCTGCGGCTCTTTAAGGACTCCTGCTTCGTTACGTCGTTTATGAAGGAGGACCACCATCTTATATTCACACCCATTGCGGCTCCTGAAATATTGGGATGGGTTTTTTTTTCTTCTACCGAATTCGAAACAAAAGTACTCTTCTTGTTATTTTGATTGCCCACTCCTGGCTTAGACTTCTACAGTCTGCACTGTAAGGTTCGCCTTTTGACGACGTGCTCTGAAGGAGATCGGTTCTTCACCTGCTGATGATCAAACAATTTGGAATTTCTGAAGTTGTAAATATTATTCAGTCCAGTCATGCGATTTCCTGTGTGCTTACAAGATGGTGCATGGCTGCTCTTGCATAAACATCATTCTCCTCCTCAAACAGTTATGTCAGTATGTTGAACTTCTTTCGCACCGTACGTAGCCAACCGTGCTAATCGGAGATGCGGGGGGAAGGACAACAGATGAAACACAACAAGCAGTTCTAAAGAAATGAAAACAGAAACTTGCGGCAGCTCGATCCCTCCTCAGATCTCATCCCACACTTCCCACCCCTCTCCCACCCATAACACCACTGTGGCACTCACACGGTTTGTTTTCAAATAATTCGCAGCCCTTTGTCAATGCAGTGCTACGTGAAGGCCTCCCAACATCATCTTTTACGCCGCGTGGCTTGTTTGGCCATACGTCCCCACGCTGGCCTGCGTGGCTCAGTGAAGAAGGCCCGGCCACCCGGTTCAGATTTCGCCGTAGCTGGGAATTCAATTGAGATCATTGATTCTAGATTTGAAGCTTTCGTGACTGCAAGGATTCATATTCTTAGGTTTTTTTCGGTAAAGTCACGTAGGTAAAAAAATAAAATTAATAAAAGTAAAATAAAATTATTTTACTTTTATTAATTTTAATCTTAAATAAAAATAAAATTATTTTACTTTTATTAATTTAATTTTTTTACCTACGTGACTTTACCGAAAAAACCTAAGAATATGAGATCATTGAGTTCATGACGCAGAGTTGCTAACTGCACCACCACTACCGCCCCCCATCATTACACTGCAAAATTACTTTGCCTAATCTTTTCAGCACACTTCGGTGTAAAAAAAGAAAACACAGTAACTTCTTGGATAATTTATATGCAGTATTTCCAACATCAGGCTGCAGATCCTGCATGATGCTGGTCCTTACGTTGCGCCGTCAATGTGATTTCATCATCATCATCATCAGCCGTGATCCTTCCCACTGCTGGAAAAAAAAAGATCTCCCCGAGGAGTCACCATCCCTCGCGGCACAAGCACACGAGCCCCTCTCGTCCCGTGGTTTGTCTGCCGCTCGCTCGGTAGTGACTCTCTCGCGACGTGTCCTGTCCGAACGAGGCCAGCTCCCCCCCCCCCCCCGCCCCCCACGGTCAACGCGATGTCTAACACATTCCTGCGGAGGGAGCTGGTAGGAACGTTGGGTTGCTCGGTCAATGGCCAGGGTCAACGGCGGCGTGGTGTATTCCGCAAATATGCCCGACTGTGAGGGCGGACACAAGCCGGCGTGAGTAGGTTAAACGTTGAGTTTTATAAGGGCACCACGGGTGACCAGCCCCTCCCCACCCAGCCCCACCCTCCCCACCCACCCCCACCCAGCCGCCCCCCACCCTCCCCTCCCCACCCAGCCCCTCCCCACCCTCCCCTCCCCACACAGTCCCACCCCTCCCACTCCCCATCCAGCCCCACCCTTCCCACCCAGCCCCTCCCCACACTCCCTACCCAGCCCCTCCCCACCCTCCCCTCCCCACCCTCCCCTCCTCACCCAGCCCCTCCCTCCCCACGCAGCCCCTCCCTGCACGACGGACGGACACAAGAATCCCCTGTGGGCTGGTGTAACCAGGAGGTTCCTACCAGTATAACCTTCGGGTATATGCCTTCCCGTAGCCTCATATCCCATGGTGTATGAAGAGAAGTACTGTGTAAATATAAATGCCTTCCCCGGTCTGTTTTGCAAACCCTTACATAGTTTTCTCGTGGCACATTGGCTCACGCTCGGTTCGTTTTCATGCTTTTTTTTTGGTTCAGCTACAAATAATCTCAGGGATGACAAATTTACTCCCCTGTGTGATGCAATGCAAGCAAAGGTCTTGCCTGCAACCCTTCACTTGGACGCTTCTTGGCAATGGGAATGTGACCGCTGGCAGGCGCATCCATGTAAAACCAGGAAACTCGCCAGCTCTACACTCACCCGAATGGAAATCTCCTTTCCCCAATAGGCATTCATCACATGAGCAAAACATATATCACCGGCCAAAGGTTTAATTTTTTTTATTAAAAATCAAAAATTGTGGCTTGTATTTAGCTTACAACACGTGATTAATTTATGGGACTGTACGGCTTTATTTTCAGCATTAAAGTATCTCACGAAAACAATACAATTCTTCACTAGTTTCTGTTGTAAATGTGGATGCTTGCAATAGTTTCATACAATGGTGGATATAGGTGCATCAGGAAACAAAGAACCACGTACATTTTGACTTTAAACTTTCGTAACTGCAGGAATTCATATTTTGGTTCTTTGGGTAAAGTCACGGAGATAGAAAATAAAACTAAAATTTTTTTTATATATAGCATTTTTATTTTACTTATTAAATTTTATAAATACTTTGTTTACCAATCTCATTTGTTTTTTTCTACGTGACTTTACCGAAATTACCAAGCATATAAAAGAACCACATCTTTCGACTTGTCGTTTTCAGTGTAAATTCTATTAGTCGTGCACACATAGAACCAACACTTCTATAGAAACCTGCATGGGCATCAAAGGAAAGAAGCACATCTTTGAACACAGCCACATGCACGCCAGTAACTGAGATCATGTTTTCTCGAAGTCAAATGTGAGTTCTGCATGCTTCGTATACATTTGCATGTGTGACCAAGTGGCAAAGACAAAGATCCCCCGTATAGTCTTCACAGACTCTTGGGAAAAGTGTTGTTAGCGAGCACCTCCGAATTCCGGAACGGCACACGAGGGGGTGGGTGGCGATGTTTACACACCGCACCAGGTACTCATTTGAGGCTGATTTCCTAGGACCGGTTCAAATAATCGTCACTGGTGTTGGCCGGGCTCGTGGTGAAGCGCACGAACCCTGACAGCACCACTCCCCCGCGTGGGAGACCACAGTCGCTTTGATCTGCTCGCTCCTTTTGGCCGGAGTGCTGCGTTATCAGCTTCACCGTGAGCTCCACGTTTATTGTGTTTCTGCAGCAGCTGGGAAACAAGATGATTTGACTTTCAACGCAAACGTGATTTGTAACGTTGAAACTAACCCGTGTATCGATCGTTAAATTGTCATGTGCAATGTAATAGAGGGAGTGTTGTCTTGGTGTGGTCTTAGACTGTTGTTGTTGTTTTGCTGCCTTGCCACAAGCTTGCATTTGGTGTTGACATATCGGCGGGAATTGATGTACTTGTCAAATTTGTACAACTATACTTTATTTATATTCATTCATTAAAATAAATTCCGACGTTACCCTTTCTCTATCTTGCTAGTGCAGATGTTGCTGTAAGGGAAGTCCACGTGTTTCTTTTCAAGCAAAGGGAACGGAGATAACAGAATGCGCCAATCCCTCTGAGGAATGCCACACTCTCAAGAGGGCAAACCAGGTAGACATTCCTTGCAAAGTTTATTTCACTTTGGAGTGGGTTGTGCTGCTGGGTATCACCCTGAAAACAGTGTAAAATTCCAACCACTTCCAATTACCTCTCCCCACTTGGCTGTCAATTCAAATGCGGAATGTGGAACATGATTTGCAGGTGTAATTGCGCCTCCCTCTTGACGTTTCCCCGGCTGAGCCCTCGTCCCACCCACCTTAGATCTCATTCCACCGTGTGGAATGCAAGCGGAGACAAAATGCATTCCACATATGGCAGAAGGCGGCGTTTGGGCGAATCCTGGGCTGGTAAACTGTTGCAAAGCTACTTTCTTGCAATAGCAGATTCCGTTAACCAATATTCACTATTCACGGCCAAATGAAGGAATTAAACACGACGCACTTTTTTTTTACGACGGTTGCCGAAGAGAAGGGCCTATAAACCGCGGCAAGGCAGGAGGAGTGCACACACGACGACAACACAGCAGATAAGAATGTTTATTCAGAGGAAGTGGAGGAAAGTTGTTCCAACATCCATCAATTCGAGGACAGGAGGGAAGGGATATTTTGCTCCCTACAAATATGGTAGTTGAACACAGTACTGTACGAGCAAGACGAAACGGCCAAAAGGGATGCTGGTATAGCATAGTCAAATCACTCAAGTTTCAGGAAAGACAAATGTTGCAGCTTACAAAGAGGTGCAATAGTTGAACACAGTACGGACCAGAGGAAACAGTCAAAGTGAGTCCTTCACGTAGAGTTCATGTAACGATGACTGGTGGTCGAAGCGATAAGAGTGATAGATTAGAGAATGAGAGGGATTGTAGTGGATCCGCGAGCACAGCATCAACCCATCAACCGATACGGTGCCGCCCGCGATGGCAGGATGTTAACTTCCTCGTCTGGTATGCAAGCAGGGCCTGGGTTCGGTCCTGACCCTGATGCCTGCTGTATATTTGGAGTTTTCACGCTTCTTTCCCCGTGGTCGCTTGGATTTTTTATATACGGGTTTTCCCTCCACCATTTAGAATCAACGTGCGTTTAGAGTATTGGGCTGCTATACATTTCCACACGACGAAAATCCACTTCGTTGAGCTATCATTTGCTATCGCCAGGTCGCTTCTGAAGAAATATCGATTGAGCTCAGTGGGCCTTACCTGCTAAAATAATAAGCAGCAGTAAGTCCTTGATAATTACCTTCCTATTTTCCTGGAATAATATTTCATCCTCATCCAGTGTTCTTGTGGCCCTGTTACCATATTTTCATCTTTGTAGCATAACCTATCCTCGTTCCCATCGTTGTATTTCACCTTTTTTCCCTCCCACGTCTCTACACAACATCCCGAGACGTTTTTGATTTTTTTTTACAGACTTTATTCGCCTTCGATCTTTTTTGCATGAAGCAAAATGACATGTTCGGGAAAAACACATCAATAATTATTGTACACGTGCACATCAGGCACACAATGCAGAGTTAAAATATGCACGTGTGGTATACACATCTCTTTATTTCAACTCATTGAAACAGCATGCAGTTACACAACCCTGTGTCAAAAAAAAATCACATAAGTAGGAAATTGTAACATGATTATATATTTATAGAAATGGTTTTAATATTAACACAAGAAAAAAATCCATTGTGACTTGCACAATGCAATAAAAAATTGCACTTTTATCTTTTTAAAAATTCTAAATATGTAATACGAGAAAAAAAACCCGAACAACAAGGCATTAACAGAATCGGTTACTTGAAAAGGCAGATATTCTGAAAGGCAGACAGTTCATCTTATTCCGATAACACGAGATTACTGTTAAGTTCTCCACTTAATTCATGTGACAGTCATACAAACAACTCTCCTGCAAACTCCGAGAAGACTTATTTACAACTTGCCAAGGTTCTGACCACACAAGCACAGCTGGCAATGTCTCGCGATACCAGGACGACAAGTGTACTTGGCACGGCCTCCAAGTGATTTTTTTCGGATTGTACCGCGTGTTATTCCGCGTGATGTCCGACGTTTCGCTCCACGTGCCGGGAACTTATCCAAGAACTGAAATATTACATTTTCATAAAATAGACAGAAGAACTGAATGGAGATCCCCTCCCGAACAAGCTTAGAGGCACGTGGAAAAAATATGCCAGGCGTCTTGCTCAACGGCAGGCGGTACAATTTTACAAACGCGTTGGAGAGCTATAACGCACAAACGCCGTGGTATAGTGTTTGCAAGTGCCCACTCAAATTCAAGAACGTGATGTAACAGTGACAGCATTTGTAACAAGACACCAGGTGGGATTACTTTAAATACAATCACAATGGCCACAAGAGGCTTACTGATGGATCTAATGTTATAGCAATGTGTTAGTTGGGGGGTGGGGGAAACCTAAACTGGATATGTCTTTAATATAAAGCGTATTTTTTCTAACCTAATGAACAAATCTGAAGTCTTCCTTGTGAGTACCACCACGGGCCCAGGGCAGCGACATCCAACGAGTTGACGACATCCGTTACACGTCTACTCTTACTGCCGATAGGAGCGCACGTTTTAACTAATGAGATTATTTTGCTGCTATAAATGTCCAAATGACAAGGCCACCTCGTTCAGCTATCATTTGTGGACAGGTCTACTTTTGAAAAGTTAATACCTCGGTGGGCTTTATCTGGCAGGATGGGGCTAGCTTAGTGTTGTGTTTGTATGTGTTTGGGTGATTTTTTTCCCTTTCTTGTACTTTCCACTCCTATCATGTTTGTAATTGGTGTTGTGACGTTCTTACCTGCCCCCACTAGATATCTGTTATAAAAAAAAGTGTTATAGCTCATCGGATACCTCCAGTATGAATACATTCTGATTTGACTGAATATAAATTGGATGTGTGTGTCTGTGTAAATGCCCACAATGCAAGGGCCACATCTCCACTCGAGTTCAAATGGCGATTCTATGGCGTCAAATGTCCTAAATAGGGATGGCGCAAGTCCCAATTGAGCGTTAAGACGTCCCTCATGCGATGATATTAAACATTGTTGTTGGTCCTAGCCAGGGCTTAACATTCCCAGAGAATATTTTCCAGGGCGCCAGATTATCCCCCCCGCAATAGGCAGCCAAATAGTCAAAATAACGAGTCAAGGAATGGCTCACGCAGCTTGTACTACTTTAACTTGCTGAATATCTTCACTGCAACCCCCCCCCCCCCCCATTGCATCCAGAAAAATACGAATTGAAACATTTTACTGCGCTCACGATAGTATAACACTCTCGTGCTCAGGACGCAATAAAAGCCACCAACCTATGTTGCCTTGTAGGCAATAACTTGAGAATGGGAGAACATGTTTCAAAATCTGCAAGCGTGCAAGCAATGCATCACAGAGCGGGCTTAACGGGGAAATAATGTACACAGGTCAAGCATTGGACAAAAGGGTTCAGTATACCGAGAAAAGGGGTCCCACTTCAAATCCCATTGCACACACTCCGACTGCAGCATCTGCAATAGTAAAGCCACCGTGTTCGCTCATCCTCGCAGCAGGCATGCACACAGCGCTGTACTACTACTACACATAATGTAAATATACAATTGTATGAATCATACAGAACTGTACAGTACAGTAATGTTTGTAGTAAACTGTACAATGGCCTGTATCAAAGAACAGTAATACTGTATACAGTAAACCACAATGCATAGATTTGTTTACTTAATTAAACAAACTTGGAGCCCTCCTCCACCATCCCACTGCTGGCCAACTCACATGGGCTCCCCACGGACATGTCAGTCGTGACGGTTGTTCGACCATACTTCACCACCGTCGTCAGTGTGAATCGGTGAAGGTGCAGACGGACCCAGGACTGGTTCAGATATTACTCGCAAAATGTTCGCCACATTCCAGAACGTTTTCTGCCAATATATTCGTTGAACCTGTTAACGACACGTCCCAAAATATCGCATTCTCACAACAGAGTGTTGGGTCCTTCGTCACTTTGCTAAAACCTTCCAACCACCGTAACAAAAACGTGTTAACTCCATTACACGTTGACCTACATTTAGTTTGGATTATTAGCTGCTCTGTCTTGCCCTCACTGCCAGCCTGCTGGGATGGGTGGCATTTCAGAATGGGGGTTCAGGATGGCAATGAAATCCGGTGGCGACCTCAAAGAGCGGACCCCACGAGGGCTTTCTGTTCACACACACACATAGCAATTGTGCAAAATGCAGATGATGGTGTAGCCTCTTAGCCAAGGGGGGCCGATTGGGAGGCGTTGCCAGACGTGATGATGCACGAACAATCACGAGCAGGCCAAGGAGAGGGGCAGGGGGGGGGGACCACGGAGAGACTGAGCCAATGTACGGCGAGAACCACTTTAGGGGGCAAGCAAGTTCATTTGGAAAGATGCCGAAAGCACCAACAGGAGCTTCTTGGCCACCGACAATATTTTCGTGACGTCTTGAATGTTGTTCCCTTGTTTTATGTTTGATTATTCCCCCCCCCCCCCCCCCATATTTACTGCATTCCTTATTATTTACGAATACAAGCAAACTCGTATTTGGCCAATCATCAAAAACCATGACTCCTGAGCCAGGTGCATCAGTGAGGCTTTCTCAGAGTAATGAATTGCTGCCGCTCTCATAACAGTAGAGGTGTGCATCGAGTTCAAGCTTACACCTTCCAAAAAGGACCCTGACAGGACCTGGGGGGGCTTGATCAGCCATACAAGCTTACCTTCTGCGACCGCCAAACACACACCGAGACTTCCGTTTCCAAAAGCTCGTACAATAAAGACGCGGGCTGCGTGACACGCGTGGCTGAGAGACGACAGCTCCTCGACAGCTGATGGACCCACTCAGCACAGTCAATACATTAGTTTCCTTCCGCAAAAAGCCCTGGTTCCCTGACGGTCAGCCAGCCGTCACGCGATCCCCGGCACCCTCGCGCACAGCAATCTTCTGTAACCACGAAGACGACGGCAAGTTGGCTGCCAAGGTCACGTTTACTTCTACCTCCACAACAGCACCGCGATGTTCAACAAGACGGCTCATTGAGGGGGGGCAGGGGGGGCGGGCTTGGGGGTGGGGGCTACGGTGAGCCCCACTGCCCCATCTTTGACAACGCCAAGCAATGAATGTTGAGACCACCGGCAGATGCCGACCTTGAGCTGGGCCCCGGAGGTCATCGAGGAGACGTGCACAAGTGCGCGGCACATCTCTATGCCGTCCATGATGGACTCAACACGCTCGTCACAAAAGAGACCACTTTGGACACTGCGAGGAGAAGAAGGACGATGCATGGACATATTTTTCAGCGGAGACTTGAGGGCGTTGCTGTGGGTACGGGGCTCACCGAGCAAACCCTGTGGGAAGAATGCGCTCAGCCACCAGCTGGAGGGACATCGGAGGAATCGGCAGGAATTGGGTTACCTGCCAGCCAACCTAAGCTGCCATGTCTGCCTGCTTGCCTGGGCTGCTGACCTGCCTGTCTGCCTGCCTGCCTGTCTGTCTGTCTGCTTGGCTGCCTACTTGGCTGCCTACGCTCTCCGCGTGCCTATCTGGGCTGCTCGCCTGACTGTTTGTCTGCCGCAGCTGCCCAGCCTGCCTGCGTGCCCGAGCTGCTGGGCAGCCGACCTGCTTGCTTGCTTAAGGTGGAATTGTTTATCAGCGACAAAGACCAAACTCTCTATTGTTGTGAACTCTTGTCAATGCTCGCTGTCAAGCATTACAGAATTATGGTTCTTGACGAGTTCAATGTGCATATTGACGTGGACGGAGATCCCCTTGGAAAGGATTTCATGAGTTTTTTTGAGCACTGTTGGTTTTGTTGAACACGTATCAAGCCCCCGATGCACATTCACGGTCGCCCACTTGATCTAATTATCACTCGTGGTCTTGACACCCAGAATTTGTCTTATCAGCGATTCTTGCAACCTTAGTCTATTTTGTTATTACTTTCGAATAATTCCTCGCCTAAATAAACCCCCAAGACTATTGTATGAAAACACAAGTCCCAATTCTTCCACTGCTGGGAAATTCTTGGAAGCTTTCTCCACTTCAGTTCCTATTTAATGTAGTGTACTCGCAGACATTTCAACAGCTCTACCCTAAGTACTATTTTGGATATCGAGGCACCCCTTACAAGAACAAAACATAAATTCAAAAGGTCATCCCGGTGGTTTCATGATACAAGCTCGGGAGCTTAACCGTGCGGGCTGTAAGCTCGATCGTGAATGGGGGAAAATTACTCAATTACAGTTCTTATATCTCACCTGAAAAACAAATCTGATTCAATATAAGGCTGCTCTGTCTTCAGATAGATCAACTATGGTATAAACAAAAAAGAATCATCCTTGTGTTCTATTTAAAACGATCGCTAAACTAATAAGCTGAAGTTCTACATAAATACACAATTACCAGCAGGTTGTGATGACTTTATATTCATATTAGAAATCATATCAGATAATAGACTCTACCTAGATAAGTTCTGTAATAGCCATAAAGCTACTCAGGCCATGTGAAGCAGATCATATCTTTGAAGTTTTTGCTTCTATTAGCCAGCTTGATCTGATCTATTTAGTTGTTGGGACAAAATTAACTACATGTGCTTCATACCGTTCCCACTAAATTGTGTCAAGACGTATTTTCTACGTGAGATTTTTCTATGCTTTCTTTCCATGGAATATGCAGAGAGATTGACGCCTTCATAACATCCAATCCTTGCTTATAGCAATGCTTTGTTTTCTGGTATTCACGGAAATGTGTAAAACCCGACTGCGGCTTGTGAAAAACTCCGCTCCTGGGGATTTCACAGGAAGACATGATTACATCACGCCGGTATTGGCAGCCCGGTGTTGGCTTCCTGTGAGATTTAGGATAGATTTTAAGGTCACACTTATTACCTAGCATTAAACGGCCTGCCCCCTTCATATGTAAATATTTTAGCTCCGTATACATACCAACGCGACCAGGATGCAGGATTGCTCACTTACCCTAAGGGTTTAAAAAAACACAAAGGTGGTGGTGCATTCGTCTATTCGCCCCCCCCACCCCCAAATGATGAACTCTGCTGCTGCCTGTTTCCGTATGGGAGTTGCCAAAGGTTTCGGTTTTTAAAGCTCGATTAAGATACTTACGCGAGCTATCGTTCACTTGTTTTACACTCTATAGCATTGCATTTTAATTGATCTCTGTGATGAATGTTTTCATCACTTATTAATGCCGCATAGTTATCGACGGAATTTGATTGCCGTTATGCTGTGGGTTTTTGTTCGTGAAGTGCGCTATACTAAATTAAAACATGTATTGATTGTGTAAGAGCAAAGAATGCATCAATGTAGTAGTAGTGTGGCCGCTAACGGCGATCTAAAGGTTTTTAGTACAGCAACAAAGATATATGACGAGGCTCAGGTTATATAAGGCTTTAGAACAACGTGTTTTAAAAGTCATCTTTTTGTAACTGTCATCAGCTATTTTGGTTTATCAGTGAAAAAACTTGCAGTTTTACAACAAGATGCCAAAGTTACCCGCATGAGAACACGTAGAGTTGGTGTGTTGTCTCTGTGTTACCCTGGCAACGAGACTGCACATTGCCAGGGGCGAACACGGAACCCCCTTTAAATCTCAAGCGTCTTAGGAATTACATGGAATCGTCACTTTAATGGGTGGGTGGGAGTATGTGTGGAGTCACGTGCACTAGGCGAGTATTAAAATAAGTAGAGCACAGAATGTTGAGAGAGAAAAAAAAATTATAACTCGTATGCACATTCCGTTATAATATTTCAGTATCTGAGAGTTTGTATTTTCAATTTACTGCGAACACTCAAGTCATTTGAAAATCATTGCCTGTAAGTGGGCAGAGGAGGGGGTCGATATTTGAACATCGCAGATTCCACTGTGACGCAGGCCAGCTCGAACGCACACCGTGTTTTCCTCACCTCTTCTTTCCAAGTAAAAGCTGAGGAGGGGTCAAAGACTGCAAACGGCCCGTGACACGCGGAGCGATTCAAATCGCCCCCCTCTTACATTCTTTGCGGTCAACGTGACCTGAGCAGCACAGGCGGACCGAAGAAGCAGCCTCGACTTGTGCTAAGACGTTACTTTCATTTTTAAAAAAGGCGCAAAACGGCTGCAATTTTCCACATTGACTGAAAACTCAGAAATACCGTAACATGTTCCCTGGGTCATCTGCTGTTTGAGGGGGATGGGTGGGGGGACAGCTTAGTATGCAACAGCTGACTTATCCTTCTACAAAGAGCCATTTCACAAAAACGTCTGCGTATTTCATAACCCGTGATAAATGTACGATGCGACACTAAATATGGCATTAAATACTTCCAGAATACATGCTTTTGCTTAACTGTTTCATGCATCATTCGTCACGCGCAAAAGGGGTAAGGAAACCCTAACTACATGCTTGATTTCTACTACTTCATTGATTTTTCTTTCTTTCTTTAATCTTCCGTTGGCAAACAACAGCTTTGAAAATCTCGCCTACGAAACACTCAACTCGAAGGCTTTCAGGTCCTACAATAGGCACAAAAGTACGTGTCGGTGCGTGTCCAAGTTTAAACCTGTTTTCAGGACACCTTGTCCACAAAGGCACCGCAGAAAATTTGAAACGGAAGTCCGCAGCATTCGTCACAAACCTCCACTGTGAGCAGGGTCCTCGCCAACAATGCTCCGTCACAGATTTTTGTACTTCTGTAAGGAATCATCCAGGCGACCGGCGATGGCCTGGTAGAACGCAATCTGTTGCTGGAGGTAGAGCTGCATGATCTGCCCAAAGTCCTTCACGCGCGTGCAGTGAAAGTGGTTGAACTCTGCTAGGGTCGCGTGCGACACCGTGTTGGTCCGCGTTTGAACCTCCGTCAGCTGACCGGCGTCCATCTTGCCCTCGTCGGCTGCCCGCTGGCTCTCCTTGACCTTAGCCACAGCACCTGTTGGCCACACGGACAAACGATTGCGCTGAATTATAAAATATCTCCAATTATTATCCATTCTACATGTTGATATTCTTGAATAAAAAGGACATTGCTTTTTGTCAAATGTCATCCGGTCGCTGTGGTTATTATGAACTGCAATGGTAACTTTTTTGTATTTTTAGCATTTAGTAAATAAAACGCCATTTTTGAGTCGTGAGCTACGTATGTTATAGATGCTTGAAGAGGGTCAGATAACTTTTACAACAAATGTGTGGTACAGTGCACCTTTCATGTCAATAATTCATTAAATAGTCATGCCTTGTTTTAAAATCATTAAGTGAACGTTAAAGACAAAAAAAATACGTAAAATGTTGCTATATAGAATACATTTGGAATTTTCTACCGCTGGCTAGAATTTATATAATGGGCTTCAAGGAGAGGGAACTAAACTGTAGTCCAGTGTTTATTAATTGTAGGCCTCTTGCAAGTTGCACCATCGGGGGCATGATGCAACTTCCGCCAATGCCGTGAGGTTCCTGCAGTGTGCAGTGGCATCATTTGCATGTGAATATAAATAATTGGTATTCACAGACGAGTAGCCAGTGAGGGATAAACGAGCACTGGAGTGGAGAAATACTCCTCAAGCTGGTAGAATTCTCAACTATTATGTGCCGTCACGCCTGACGAAATATATTATAACTCCTAAAATGATGTTTATAAATTACTTTCGTTTATACATATTTAGGCAAGCTTTTCATTATAACTATTACAATATAGTTATTTGAGTTAGGCCTCACATGAAGTTTAAGATTCAAACTATATAGGCAAATGTATTCCCTTTGTTCCAAGTGTCTGCCTAGCAATAGCACATGGTAGATTAGACAAGAGTTATCACATTACACATGCCAAATGACGAACACTGCTATACTGGGACAACGCAGTACCAATTTGACAGGGTTCTAAAATTAATGGCACCTAAACAATAGAAAAATATCACAGCGGTATTTTAGGTTATTCTCTTCACGCCAACGCCAGCTACTGTATAATATAAGATTTGACGTAAACAATCTACACCTTTTTGTATGTGAATGATGTCTGGGAAATTGGCGAGCAGTCCTTGGTAGAGGCACGTCACGTCCATCAGGGGCTGGAGGTCCTGCTGTGGCTGTTGTGCAAATAGCTCCCCGATTGCCACGTAGGTGTTGCCTGTGTGGGCGATTGCTTTGGTGAGGTTGTCCGAATAGTGCTGATCATCCTGCTCAAACGACTGTCCCAGATTCTCGAACACCTGGCCCATCTTCTGAAAGTCGCGCTTGTAGTCAATGCAATGTTTGCGTGCCATCTCCCCAGCCGTGCCATTGAGCAGGACCACACTTTCATCCATTCTTTTGGAGAAGCTTCTGAAAGATTCGGTCCGTGCCTCGACGTCCTGCAGGTCCAGGTGTGACGTTGGCGGCGCACTGATGGTCAGGTAGAACTTGGCTCCCACGGCATCATCTTTCTCAGCCCTTCGCTTGCCCTGCTTCCACGCTTTCTCGTCGGTGCACGTGAGAAAGTGCTGGAAGGCGTCGCACTGCGCGAGCACCGGATGGCCCGTCATATGATTCATCCAGAGGATGAGGCCCCGCCTGCGCTTCTGAACAAAGTCCTCCACAAAGCGCCCGGTCGCCTGCTTCTCGGGCAGGTGCGGCACCGACACCACGGGAAACTTCTGCACGAGGCGACCGTACAACCAGTCGAAGTGCTTATAACGACGACTCACCGCCCTCCCCGTGAACGTGGGCGTCAGGCGGTAGGAGATGAAGCTCTTCATGCCTTTGAACTTCGTCTGCTTGGTGGGGTCCTCGATGGAGCAGGTGAATGGGAACGGGTTGTCGGGCCACGCCGGCCCGCGGTCCGCTATGTCGACGCGGACTCGGTCACCCACGTTGACGGTGCAGCCCGTCACGTCGCCCGAGATGAACGCCTCGCCGCCGGCCTTCACGTAGCGAGACAGCGACGAAACGCCCAGGGCGGAGGTGACCGTGCCGTTGGCCCCGAACTGGCCGTGGGTGCTGCTGCTGTCCACGGTGGACGAGTTGTCGTCCCAGTCTGCATCCCAGTCGTCCTGGTCCTGGTCTGCGGGCTGCTGGGGCCACGTGCCTGCTGGAGTTTGTTGCTGATGATATGCACAACAGCACGACAATGACGGTTTGGAAGCGTCATCTACTTTCACGGTTGCAAAACTTTAAACATGTTGCCATCATAACATTCATGAATACCACAAAATGTTTTTATTATTAAAATATCAGCTGTTCTCTTCAAAATAAAATCCACAAATTTTTTGTCTAAAATATGTTATTGTTGTACAAGTCTACCAACCTCGTGACCCTCAAAATTTTGCAAATGAAAATTTGTCAATGGTATCTCATCTGGTTGCAGTGCAAAGACATTACATTTATAATTTTTAACAAAGTTCCCTCCAATGTTAAAACCAATTTCATTACAGCACCCCAACTAGAAATTGCCCATGAAATGTCACGAGTGAATTCCCCTCCCCCCCTCATATAGCAACATTCTGTGGGAGTGAATCTCCCAGCCCTCACACACAGACAGAAATCACAAATCTCCCCCACGTGGCCTTTAACAAACTTTCGGGGCAGGTCCTGATATCGCCAGCGCCACTCACGGCCGCCTTTGCATCACCAATGCTGAGCTTTTGTTTTTATACACCAGGGACTCAATTCAAGTTACAATGATGCACAAGCACAAATAACAAAATATTCAACACGTTCGGCAATAACACTACCTCAAAAGAACATATAAAGTTTTGAGCCATTGGCCCTCTTTTCACAGCACGTTATTTAACGTTGAGTCGACCTATGGGAGGCAAATAACCGGTATAGACACACGGCACTTTCGCATCGGCGGTGCGCAAACCACTGCACCACCACTCCCAAAACCACTGCACCACCACTCCCCAAACCACTGCACCACCACTCCCCA
>CM025621.2:2290596-2323776 GCA_014621495.2 Entosphenus tridentatus | reverse complement strand
AGTAGAGTGAGATGAGAGGGGAGAGGCAGGAGAGTGCGTGGAGGGGAATAGAGTGAGATGAGAGGGGAGAGGTTGGATAGTGTGTGTGTGGGGGGTAGAGTGAGATGAGAAGGGAGAGGTAGGAGAGTACGTGGGGGGGAATAGAGTGAGATGAGAGGGGAGAGGTTGGATAGTGTGTGGGGGGGGGGAGTGGAGTGAGATGAGAGGGGAGAGGCAGGAGAGTGCGTGGAGGGAGTAGAGTGAGATGAGAGGGGAGAGGCAGGAGAGTGCGTGGAGGGGAATAGAGTGAGATGAGAGGGGAGAGGTTGGATCGTGTGTGGGTGGGGAGTGGAGTGAGATGAGAGGGGAGAGGCAGGAGAGTGCGTGGAGGGGAGTGGAGTGAGATGAGAGGGGAGAGGCAGGAGAGTGCGTGTGGGGGGGGTAGAGTGCGATGAGAGGGGGAAGTTGGGCAGTAGTGGCTGCAAACTTGAAATCGACCTGAGACTGGATTGGGAGCAAGCCGAGCAATCGCGAAACTGCGGTCACGTGGTCTCGTTTATCCACGGACGCTTTGAATCTGCAGCAGTCGGCAGCACGGCGCATGTCAAACGCTGAGCTCACATGCACACGAAGCTAGACAACCAAATACTTATATATCGGCAGGGCACGTGTGCGTGGCGGAGGTGCGCTGTCACGAGACGCATCTCCTGTGCTACAACAGCAGTGACACCGGCCAAACGGGAGCATCAACGTGGCGAATTAAACACAAACGTACCGCGTGGGGTATGCCCCTAGAAGCGGGTTGTATGTCATCCCGTTTGCGAAATACAATGACAACTTTAACGTCAAAACCTTTCGATGCCGCCGACTCTTGACTTGACAGCGTCAAATCCTCTTCAACCATCGGCCACTGGGTGGCGCCCTCGCACCGTGCACCGCTCTTCGCGAACTACATCCAATTTTGACTTAAAACTTTTCGTGACTGCAGGAATTCATACTCTTTGGTTCTTTCGGTAAAGTCACGTAGATAGAAAATAATAATACAATTTAATTAAAATTCAATAAATAAAAATAAAAGCAAAAAACCCACGACGTTTCGATCACAACACAAGCGATCTTCTCCGCCTGATAATTTTATTTTCATTTTATTTTAATTTTCTACCTACGTGACTTTACCGAAAGAACCAAAGAATATGACGTCCATCAAACGCTGCTTTCATTTCCCAAAAAAGAAACTGCTCGTCTCCGTCATTGAGACACTGCCCTGAACGCTCCGAAGAAGGCCCATTGCTTAGAACATTACCTTTACCCTTTGGTTCTTTCGGTAAAGTCACGTACGTAGAAAAATGAAATAAAACAAAAAATAAAATAAAATAAATGTAAAATGACGTAGGTAGAAAAAATAAAATAAAAATAATAAAATAAAACAAAAACTACTTTTATTTTATTTTAAAACCTACGTGACTTTACCGAAAGAACCAAAGAGTATGGATTCCTGCAGTCACGAAAGCGTCACATCAAGATTGACATTACCTTTGCATTCTAAGGAGGGGATGTGGTACGTTGTTTCATACTCTGGAAATATAATTCCGTAGCTGTCAACCCCGTATCAGTGCCTACCATGTTACAGAACCATTCAGACCTTATTGATCACCCCGTCCCCCTTATCAGTCTCAACGTTCATCCTACAAAGCCATATCACGAGAGAGAAACACAAACACTTTTCTTGTGCCCGTATTGAAACGGCTGTACGCCGAATGGACCATAAAACTCGCTGTACAAGATTGCGGGGTAAACCGTAATGGGTTGACACGGCATGTGATTTCCCTGCTTTGGGAACGAAATTTGGGTTTCAAATTGTGGACGACGACCAAGACCACAACGATAGCGTAGACACGTGGTGTCGCCCTTCTCCTGTCCTCCTTCAACTCCACCGGTTTCTCGTCTCCTGCCACCGCTGTCTTTTCAAACACCCGACTCTCGTCTTTAAATCGCTCCATGGCTTTGTCCCACCTCAGTGTGACAATCTCGTCTTCTTCTATGCCCCGTATCGCCCTCTTCATTTCCAACCCTCTCTCTCTCTCTGTGTCTCTCTCCTCTCTCTCTCTGTTTCATTGCTTTCATGGCTTTATTTTCGTGATTTCGAAAAGTGTATTGGTTTAGCTATGTTTGCTTGTTGTAGTACAGAGTTAGACTGATGGCCTTAATCTAAGTTGTCTTGTGGTTGTTGTTGTTGGTTGTTTGACTTGCATCCCACCGGGATTTTTGCACACAGCGTTGGTGTACGGTGATTTTTTTCTGCAATATTTTGCTGTCTTTTCTTGGATTTTCTGTTTGCACTTAGTCACATATTCACTTTAAGATGTTTTTTGTTCGTGTTTTTTGTTTGTTGCGGTTGCACCCGATTCAAGAGCCGAATGGATCACAGGGCTACACCTAATAAATGAACTTGAACTGTCCCTTCTTCTCCATGTGCTCAATCTCGTTTCCAGTCCTCCCTCCTTGCACCCCTCCACTGGAATGAACTTGTACAGAGTGGTCCAGATGTCTTGCGACCCCCCCCCCACCCCCAATTGATTTAACCCGAACATGTTTTTCTTTTGCATATTCACTTCTGTTTTAAATAAACATTACTTCGAAACAAATTACGTTTTAGATAATTAAATCGGGGTCACAAGACCTCGTTCCGCTCCTCTCTTAAAGCCTCCGCCTCTTCTCCATAGCCCATTCTCTTCCTCTTCTCTCTTCCCGCCCCTCCATTTCTCCTCTCCCCTCACCCCCACGCACCCCTCTATCGTGACCACCCATTCCCTCATCCCATGCACGGCCCTGCCATCTCAATCATTACTTTGTTCATACGGTTTTTTTACTATTATGTTAAGCGCCGTAATCAAAGGCGCTTTATATAAATATAAATTAAGATACGATTCCAACGGTCAAAATTTGCCGTACTCATTGCAGAAAACTTAGATTTCATGAACACGCCGCGTATGGCTTAACATTGTAAGATGCCCCTCTAACAATTCGATACAAACAGAAAACGTAACTTTTTTTTACCAGGTAAGGCCCAAGGTCAGAGTCGGGATCGAACCCACGACCTCCTTGCATCTCGCCACCGCGGCGCCCAAATGTAACGTCCTTTGTCAAAGCACTGCTGGATGAAAGTCTCTCGACACCCTGTCGCTCGTGGGGGTTTATTGGCCGTAACTTTACCGGGCTGATTTGTTCGAGTTGGCGAAGGAAGAGCCCAGGACCGGTTCAGATCATATTCACCGCTCATGATTATCCGTGGCCCGGAATAGAATTCCGGTGACTTCAGACAGCAGTGTGCCAACATTGCAAATCTCTGGCATGTTCTAGGAGTGCGTCTGTTGCTCATCTCCGTCAATACCGTGGGATGGCTATCCACACATCGTTGTGCGTGATACACGGATCGCGAATTTAGGGGAAATTCTAAAGGGCACCTTGTGTGCTTCAACTCTGCCCTCGTGCCGGCTCGCGAGCGGCGTGACTCCACGTGGAATGCGTGGACTGGACACGTTGCAATTCAGGTTTCGGGTAAATACGTGTGGAATGTTTTGGGCCACTATTTCCTGCGATGCAGCAATTTTTTTTCCTTTCCACTGACGGGCAATAGAATTACAGCTTCCGCCATGATTCCCGTTGCGCGACATTTTTCTCAGCGTGCTCCTTGCTGTGCTTGAGTCACATTTTGCGTAAGTTTTCTGATCATAAAATGGCACGCTTAACAGCACTATCGATGCTCGTGAAATTTCTCAAACAGACATTTCATATCAATCGCAAGACGAGAGGTGTTTTTTTTTGTATTTCCGGCTTGTGTTTAATTAAAAACTATTGTTCGCTTTCCTCCAAAAGGTTTGGATGACTACTGTCCTGCATTCCTGATGTGCGCCCATCATTGTGTTTCGTTTATTGTCCTTCCCCCCGCACCTCCGATCAGCACAGTCTGGCTACGTACGGTGCGCAGGAAGTTCAACGCACATGCAGAGTGTCTGTGAGCGCGCCGACTGGAGGTCACGACAGTTGACCCTGGGAAGTGCTGTTCACTGGCCCACCGGGTGTGCCACTCTCACGAGGAGCGTCCGAGCGTGCGGGGCGAGCTGTAGGATCGTAGACGTCGGCTCCTCGATCGATAGCATCACAAACAACTCCGAGCGGTGGGGCAAAGCGGCGCTCCATCCTAACGGTGCCCGGGTGAACGAATTCCATCCCAGACGTCGGCACTCACAGGGCTCGAGGCGGGAAATTCAAAAAAACTCAGTCATTGCAGTTCGTTACCAACTTTTTTGTTGGTTGCCACAAGTTGCACAACGAATACGCCGATGCGAGGATTGTATTTTTTGTTTGTTAAATTAATCTCCGTTGCAAACGAGCTCGCAACAAGCTACAGCCATACGGAATCTTTGTAAGTAGGGGGGGATGGGTAAGACCTCGTGATCTGGTTGCTGTTTGCGGTCGTGGCTAATGGGAAGCTGCCAGTGGTAGCAGAATGATTAAGTCGGAATTTGAAACTCCCCGGGCTCTTGTATACGCGCTGTCGATGCATTTCATTCTAATGTACAACTCGGACTCAGTCTCGTTTCGTTTTGTGAAGACTGTGGGGGGGCTGACGGACAACCCCCGGAACTCTGTATTTTAAGGAATGTAAATAAACCCTTCTGTTCCGCAACCCATTCTGCATCCCGTCGAGTTATTTCACGGTTGCTGATGGGAAGGGTTCACTTCCGCTATTCGTCTCTGTTGTTTACGGTTATTGCACAAGCAACATCGCTGTATTGGCTCCCTCCAGTTGTTTATACGTCGATTCGTATTCCATTATCGCGTCTTCTCGAGTTGATACAGCTGCCCGTGGGTTTCAGTTTACGCTATGCCCTTCATCCATACTGCTCTTATTGTGGTGATGATGTTGGCTCGATACAGTTATTCGATCCGACTGCATATTATTTAGTCTTAGCGCTGCTGCATGTCGATCCCATTCTTTTAATCTCGCCATCCAAATTCTGTCCCATACAATTTCAGCGCCACTGGGGTTTTGTTGTTGTTGTTGTGTACTTAGTTTTTAAAAATGTTGCGTTCCTTGCCCAGTAAGCGATTAGTTCCACTCCGTGCCGGTTCTTCATCTCGTTGTTTCCCCCGGTTCAGTCGTCTGCCGGGCCTTCGCTAAAGCTTCTCCGCCAAGTCTCATCCTCGTCCCGAGTTGCCGCAATCGCTCTGTCAGCCTCACGCGACCAAGCGTGACTCAAACCTTGAGAAACTGTTGGATTACTCTGTGCATTGCAACAATCTTCCAAGTGTGCCGATACTCTGGGTTTTTTTATTCGGTGGAATGAGAAATGAGGTGCCCTGAGCCTGTGGTGGAAATTCCACATTGCTATGGCAGGGATCAGTTTTTTGTAGAATAAACACCGTTGGCTTTATGCAAAGTGCAATTAATTTGATCAGCCCCAGAATTATGACAACAGGCTAGGTTAATATATAAAACAGATTATGTGAATGACATATTTATCATTTACAGCACTTTTACAATCTACTGATGTCAGTCACGGGGGTTTGTTTGATCATACTTCACCAAACTGGTCAGCGTAGGTCAGTGAAGGGGTGAAGGGCCCAGAATAGATTCAGATGTCGCTCGTCACTGATGTTCGCCTTGGCCAAGAATCGAACTCAAGGGGCCGTGTTCATCGCGTATTTCAACGTGCAATATCCAGATTGTGAATTAAGCGCCAAAACCACAACTCCACCCAACCGGTTACATAAGCTCTACTCATGGGTGGAAAAAACCCGATTTTTCCAGCGGCAGGAATCGGGTTTTTTCTTTAATACAATTCAACCCGATGTCGAGGAATTAAAACCTGGTTTAATTAATACGAAACTCTGATAGGCTTAGGTTGCTTCCTCGTCGGTGCTGCTATCGGGCAGGTTGGTCTTGATGAACACGAGCTTCTCCACAATCGTGGGCGCCAGTGAGTTCCTTAGCTTGGAATGGATGAAGCCCATCGTTGAGAAGTTGGCGAAGTGCGGTTCTGCAATTAGACCAATTAAACCGGATTTCTCCCAATCTCAGATGATCGGGTTTAATATAAAAAGACAATTAAACCCGATTGTAAAAAACCCGACTGTGCCACCATTGGCTCTACTACATATATCCATAAGAAGACAAGGACAACGATCCCCCGTATAGCCTTAACAGACTGTTGGGGCAAGTGTTGTTCGTGAGTAGCACCTATGAAGGCCGGCACGGCCCACGTAGGGGGTTGGTGGCCAGCACCACGCCTGACCGCCTTTGTCTCCCTAGTGCTGATGTTTACACACCGCACCAGGTACTCATTTTGGGCTGAGTCAACCTACGGGAGGCCCAGAAGCGGTTTATATAATCATCACAGGTGTTGGACGTGAGCCGGATATCGAACTCAGGTCACCGGGTTTGTAGCGCAGCACAGTAACTGCTAAAACTACCACTCCGCGCATACACACACACAAAATAATCATTGAATTGAACAATCTGTGAAACTGACCATTAACTATTGTAAAAAAAAATTACTACATTTCTCATTTCAGCAAAGTAGACTTTTGGTATTTAATATAAGTCATGCCCTTCATTAGCATAACATGTTGGCATTGATATGTTTGGCCGTACATTCAACTCAGGACACAATGACCTCTCCTTTTGAAATGCATTACTAACGCCTTGTTCTGAGTAAGGAGACAGGAAGAGCGCACGACATGGGAAACATACCGTGTGCTCCTGTTGCAACATCATTTTCCGTAGAGACAGAGAAATACCATTGAACTGCAACTACAAAAAACTTTACCGATAGCTTAAAGCATGCATTCATCATGTGCGTGTATACCAAGAAATTAAGAGTTCGTCATCTATTTTGCCATTTTATGCATCTGATCCCCCACTTGTATTCCGATTGTGCTCTCAGCTGCAAGTCAAGGGGCCACAATCACCATTTGGATCGTTCACACTTCGTCAGAGCAGAGTGCAAGCCCACGTGCTAGAGAATGGCCCACAGAGCTGGACATCACAGAGCTTCTTCCGAGATCCCTTCAATTGACATTCTGCACGACACGGTAGGGGGCAGCACTTCCTTGCCCATTCTGCCAATGAGATTTCTGCAATGTCCATCACGTGACAGTGAAAAACCGAAATGTTTCATTTTCGGACCTGGAATTTAGTCAAGTTAAGATTGTTGGTGTGCGTTAAATGGTGACTGGCTTGAGACCATCAACTCACTACACTTGAGAACCCAGTTTAATCGCTGTCTGGATTCGAACCATGCTATATAAGGCATCTTTTTTTTTTAAACCACACTATATTAGGCATGCAAGAGTCCCGGCTCTCACACCTACGCCTCCCCTGTGTGCAGCGCCATGGCGTTGCGCCACACTGCTCAGCATTCCCACTTTTCCTTGCCAAGTTTATCCCTTCTCGACAAGGCGGCGGTGTCCACTTTATCGCTCGGGCGCATGCCCCAACAACGCCCTTTATCTCAAGCCCAAGGCCCCCGCAATCTCTCTTTGCTCACACTTGAATCGTTCCCATCACCCCCACGCGTGCCCGTTCGATTCCTGGGTAATTACGGGGTGCACAGCGCTTGTTGAGTTTCCCATGATCCGCGCCTGACGCTGGGGTAACCGAGCTTGGTGCGGCCGCTTTGCCCGAGCAACGGAGTGGCGAAGGGATGATTGTTGGCTGTCCCCGTGCCGTAGGCGTGCTTGCCACTCAACACTGGAAGGGCCTGTCGCGCCTTCTCGCCCGGTTTCTCTTAAATCGTTCGTAAGACGGAACAATGCCACCCACTGTGTGTCGTGCTGGCAGAACGCGATGACAAACGTGTCACCTTAGCAATAAGTACATATTTGCCTTTTAGTGGCGTCAAAAACTCTCGTGTTAAAAAAAAAGGAGCGTGTGTGTGTGAGTGTGTGTTGAATGTTATACACGCTGGCATGTTAAAGTGTTTCCCATGCTAAAAACAAGCGTCGAATTGTGCCCATCTCTATCAGTGACCCTGAGCCAGTGGCTAACATATCATTCCCTGTACATGTGCATGTTATCACGTGTGCCCCTCGTGCCCGTGTAGACACAATGTGAACATGCACATGCAAAGCCCCTTGCCCTTTGTCAATCCACTGCTGGACGATGCCCCCCCATGGCGTGTGAGTCGTGGGGGCTCTTTGACCGAACCACACCACGTTGGTTACTAGTGGCTGGTGAAGGCTGGGACGCATATGAACGGGAGCATAGTACAGCACAATATTGTATTTGACTGCGCTGCCGTCAGCTGCCCACAATGTAGCCTTGCAGCTGCCGATGACATAAATGCATCATTAATTAATACAGCCCTAAAAGGGAAAATGTATTTTGGTTTTGCTAAGGGTAATGTTATTGAATATTGTGTCGAGTTTGTTGATGTGTTGTTGATATTTTGTGCAATGGTGGTCGCACATCCGAGCATTCTACCGGATCAAACCTGCTTAGCTTCCGATGATTGACGGGATGGGGTGCATTCTGTGCGATTTGGCCGTACGAGACGTGTAACGTGTACGTATGCGATGTTTATTTATGTTATACTATCATGGTGTGAGTCTGCCAGTCAGCTGTCTGAAGTGCTCCAGAAAATATATCTGTACAATGACAGAGGCATCAACCAACTCGAGCTGCTTTCTGGGAGAGGTATAAAAAAAACTCTGCAAAGAATAAATGTTCTGATGTAAAAGTGTGGGGAATGCCACGCATATCATTATCACCCGGAATATTTATTGTGTCAAATGTCCTGCACTATTTCTGTTGCTCGTCGGTAACAATTCATATAAAAAAATTGTCTCGTGTTTTTCATGTAATTAACAGTGAATAAGCATAGACAAAAAAACATCAAGGCTACTGGGTCAGATCACATACAATAAACTTCAATATCTCGGACACGTGACCGTGGTGAAGGGTGGCCGGATTCAAAGAATGGTGATGATGGTAGCTTTGGGAAGAGAAAGACCACACGATCTGACTGGGCGTCGAACATCGAACACTGGGCAAGATGGAAGACGTCTCGGTTGAAAGACGCAGCGGTGGACAGTGAGAAAGTGGAGAGACACTGAAAGGACATATCGGCGAAGGACACAGACATGCCCCAGCGGCCCGAAGAGCCAAGGAACGAGACGACAGAGAAGACATCCAGGTATACAACTGTTGAATTTGTATTCATCAAAAGAGACAGTGGTGATGTCCCCCTGTGTGCGTGTGTGTGTGGTCGTCTGCGACTCTCGTATAATTAATCTTGTGAATCATGCGAATGAGTAACAAGATACGAATAAAAAAATGGCTAGACCGAATGTGGTGAAAATTTAAATGAGTAATTCAAGCTGACAATAACAGAACAGGGCTGGAGTCTTGGAATTGGACTCCGTTTATGAACGTTTCTGGAGAGACTCAAAATCTGGGCAGCTATTGAAAACGTGTGGTTTTGTACAGCCAGGTGCCTTCGTCAAACATTGAGCCTTCGTGTAATAATAAAAATATATATTTTATTAATAAAAATATATTTATTTTTTATTTTTCCCTTCTACGTGACTTTAACGAAAGAACCAATAATATATTAACACCTGTTTTGTTGCCAAAAAAGTGAAAACCCTATTATCATATTTTGGTACTGGAAAAGGAGATCCCATTATTTTTATTTTACCAGGCAAGGCCCACTGAGCTATGTAGCTCTTTTTCAGAAGCGATCTGGCCACAGATGATAGCTCATCGAAGTGGCTTATCACGTGGAAATGTATCGCAGCCAAATACTCTGAAATGCATGTTTCTATATGATGGAGGGAAACAGCGGAGAATCCAGAGAAAAATCCACGCGATGACAGGGAAAACATCCAAATATACAGCAGGCGTCAGGGTCAGGATCGAACCCATGACCTCCTGTATACAAGGTGTATACAAGGCGAGGTAGTTAACATCTCGCCACCGTGATGATGAAAGAGAGACACGTAAACTCCAAACATACAGCGTCAGGGTCGGAATCGAACCCACGACCTCCTGTATACAAGGCGAGGTAGTTAACATCTCGCCACCGTGATGATGAAAGAGAGACACGCAAACTCCAAACATACAGCGTCAGGGTCGGAATCGAACCCACGACCTCCTGTATACCAGGCGAGGTAGTTAACATCTCCGAGCCACAGTGGTGCCCCCACCGCACAATGACCACGACGCAAGGCTCGCAGAGCAAGCAAAGCGAACGTGCCAAGATGAATGACTGCGATTGGCTATTGACACATGAGTGTGATGGCTGGCCTCTGCGTGATGCATAGCTGCACAGTGGTGCAGTTAGTTAACACTTTAATGTGAACTGAGTGCATATGAATAAAACAATAAAATGTGAATAGTTCGGATTGGCTCCTCTTTCCCATTTCTGTTTTACCATTTTCGTTGCAATCTCAAAGTAACGGTGCCCACTTTGAAAATGGTTTGGGTAATGTTTGTATATCTTTATGAAGGATGATGACGATGATGATGAGATGACTGGACGGTTCACCTGTTTAATTCAGATCACTGAGCCCACACAGCTGAGATCCTGCGTTGGAATTTGGGCAGCCACTCATTAATTTGGAGAGATGCCCATGATTAAACCGGGCACTCAAGTGTAACGAGTTTGATAGTCTCAGCACGATAACCATTGTCTTTGTAACGAACAAAACATTCGGTATAAATCTAAGCATACACTTTTGATTTTTACAGAATTCTGGGATTGGTTTGGTTATTTGGCAAGATATTCACAGAGTGGATAATTGACCTCTTTGCACAGTAAAACAAATATACAATCCACGGATTACACTCTGTCACACAATTTTTGTTCCTGGGTAGTAAGTGTTATTTAGTAATTGCTTATGCCTAAAACGTATAGAAAATGGCTATTATTCCCCACAAACTTTTATTTTGTAACCAAGACAGTGATATTTAGAAATTTACGTATTTTCAATGAGAAAACTGGCGATTTTGTGTCTTTTCGTTCACATAAAGTCAGAAAAAAAAACCATATGAATCAAAATTAACATGCATTTATCCTAAAGTAATACAAAAATTACTACAAAAGATTTAGAAGTGAGTCGTTTTTCGAGATTTACGATTATACTGTAAATCACTTTCACGAATCAGCCCCCAAATGTAGTCTCCCATCATGTTCTCGTTATACTGTCCTTGGTAGCGGCGTTCAAAGTCCAGTATACCCTGGTGGAAGTGCTCACCTTGCTCCTCCGAGTACGCTCCCATGTTCTCTTTGAATTTATCAAGATGAGCATCAAGGATATGGACTTTGAGGGACATCCTACAGCCCATTGTGCCATAGTTCTTCACCAGTCTCAACCAGCTCCACATAGTTTTCGACCTTGTGGTTGCCCAGGAAGCCACGAACCACTGCGACAAAGCAGTTCCAAGCCGATTTCTCCTTACTAGTGAGCTTCTTGGGGAATTCATTGCACTCCAGGATCTTCTTTATCTGTGGTTCGACGAAGACACCGGCTTTGACCTTTGCCTCAGACAGCTTAGGGAAGAAGTCTTGAAGGTACTTGAAGGCTGCCGACTCCTTATCTACAGCTCTGACAAATTGTTTCATGCCGAAATATGCCTTGTAGGCCTCACACATCTTAGCAGATGCTTCCACGGAGTACTTTTTCGCTCTTGTCTTAATCAATTGGCCGCAGACATAGCAAAATGCGTCTGCCGGATGCTTGCAGACTATTGATGCCATCTCAGAAAAATGCAGATATGTATCCACTTAGGTAGCTGGAACAAAACTGAATTAGTGGGCTTAAGGCCCCTGTATTTATACTACTAATTATATTACTAGAAAGTTCTAGAATTTTCTCGAAGTTACTCCAAGTTTACTCAGCATTGAATCTATCTGGAATGTTCTGGAAAATAGGTAAATTTCAAAATATCACTGTCCTGGTCACAAAAGCAAAGTTTGTGGGCAATAATAGCCATTTTCTGTACTTTTGAGACATAAGCAATGAGGAAATAACACTAACTACCCAGGAGCAAAAAAAACAATTATTACGCAGTGTTATAATAAAATGTGACCATTGGAGCAAGTCAGACAATTGATTTTGTCAATTTTCAGTCATTCCCAAACTTTATCCACAGTGCTAAACGTCCGAGAGCACGACAGAAAAAAAATGTCCTTCTACGCATAGATGTTTAACCACGCGGGAGACGAGCCCCCAAAACACGAAGATAACAATATGCGAGCAACACTCACGTCATCGCATTGCCGCATGATATTGTAAACACAGCGTTAGGGAGTACTGCGCCTTTCGTGCCACAATGGTAGGAACAAGTGCTTCCTTCATTTCGTCGGGCACATTTTCACGTTCCCTCGTGCGTGAACAACCCTCGCCTACTTTTGCTTGACGCACCCTCCGCATGTTCGCAATTTTTTCTGGCAGAGCGTTTTGTGCGCGGCTCCACGGGGTTGCACGATGGAATTCGCTTCATGCGGCCTCTCCCCCCACCACCACCCCCAGAATGTTCCCTCTCTCTTTTAACTATTTTTAGGCTTTTCAACCGACATCGTTCGCCCCCGCCTCACACCCCCGGTCTCCGTCCCCATGTGCTGTGCACACTGTACACATTCTGGAGAGTTCAGCTAATAAATACAAGCCACATGGCTGACCTGCGAAACTTGTGGCATGAGGAGCAGGAACTCGACTGAAGTTTTGCGATTCAATGGGGGTAGAAGTCAGCGGCGTGAATTGAGCGTGGCAGCTCAAATGTCGGCCTCCGTTTGTCAGCGTTTTCTCGTAAAATTATCTTGGTAATGCACCATTGTGGCTCAGCGTTAGAGAGTTTTTTTTTTCTGAAAACCTTCTTTTTCATTGAAACGTTGAAATGAAACAAACATTAAACATCAAATACGTTGAGCAGCTTGATATATTTAAAATATGAAAATGTAGTTTCATGAAAGAGCCAGATCGATGAACATGATTTTTATTCCAACACGGTCAACGGGGAGGGAATTGCTTGATGTTTGTTTCAATGAGGCTATTAATAACGGCAGTGACAGATTTTGTCCTGCCTTTTTGTACCCTCTCATTCGTACTGTATTTTGTCTTTTGTTCGTCAGTGACGCATTTTATTTTGCCCTGCGTCTGCCTCCTTCTGCCTCTGTCAAATCGTTCATCAGTTTGTGCTCGTCAATCTAGATATTGATGTAAAATCAGCAAACAAATTATTAATTCTCTGCCCAAAGGCCGGTTCTTGGCCCACGCTTTCTCCACCCACGATAACCCTGTGCTCCATCTTTTCATTACCAATATTCCTCTCTCTCTTCCCAAATAATTTAGTAGCTGCTTCATGTTCTACCTCTCGGTCTCTTTCTTAGAATCCTCCCCTCTCGACAGCTTCCTTCGGCAAGCCTTAAACTGCTCATTTGTTTAGAACAGATTTTTGTGTGTGTATTAGTTGTCCTTCCCCGCACATCCGATGAGCACGGTTGGCTACGTACGGTGCGAAAGAAGTTCAACATACATAGATGTACATACTTCCTCTCTGACAATGCGCCCTATACAGTTGTAGCTGCCAACGTGATCACATCCAATCCCTGCCGAACCAGTTGATTTCTAATTCAATGCCAAAACCACGTTTCTAAACTCTCCAATCTTCTAATGATCTATTTCCTTTATCAATATCCATATTATTTTTTGCAACAACCACACCACCAACATCACACTTCACACCAGACTTTTGACACTCGTCTCCCTCTGGTCTCTCTCAATACTTGGGACAAGGAGCACTTTGTTCTGATTGAACACTGATTAGCCCAAGGCAATCCCTGGTTCTAATTTCACTTCAGCTTTTGCCATCTCCTGTTGTCATGTTTCCTACAATATTTAACCCGTTGACCCGTTCCAGCTGGTTTCCTTTAACGGTCATGTTCAATTTGTGTCCACTCTTCCGTAATATTTTGTAACTTTAGATTTCACCAGATTTATTCTTATTTCGATCTATTAACCTACCAAACTCGAAACATCAACAAGCTTTTTTACATTTTGATAAAAAAAATTCGTGATTGCAGGAATTTATATTCTTGGTTCTTTCGGTAAAGTCACGTAGAAGGGAAATAATAAAATAATACAAATATAAAACAATACACTGCTCAGGTGATGATGGTGATGATTGCTTGTGCTGCAGTCGAAACGTCGTGAGAAGTGTATTGTTTTATATTTGTATTATTTTATTATTTCCCTTCTACGTGACTTTCCCGAAAGAACCAAAAACATCAACAAGCTTCTATAGCCCTTCCTTAGAATCGGCCAAAATATATTTTTAATCAGCAACCCCAACTGATTTAAGTATTTGGCCAAACAACTTTCATTCCTTCATCAATGTTTATCCCAGCTTTCCTTATCATTCCCTCCGCATAAATGTACCGTACCGTATAAACATATCCGTGTCAGTCGGTAAACTTGTCTACTCCCTCTTGTACGATCCTGCCTCTTACCTCATATCTGCGATATTGCCCACTGTCGCGTCGAGCCTGGGTGATAGAAAATAATCGATTATCGGGTGAGTGATTTGTTGCACGTATCGTTTGAGTCAAGAATCGGAGCATTGTTCTGGCCATACTTTAAATATATATACACAAAATATATATTTTTAGATAAAATACTTTCCTGCAAAAATATTTAACATTCATAAGAAGTTCATATTAAACGTACATTTTCAGTTACACTTTTTCATTCCCCAGTAAAGCCTTGCTCAGTCCTCAAAACCACGTTTCAGGAATGCGCTGCTTTAGATGTTAGGTCCGCACTTCTCGTTTCACCAACATCACCGTAATTCATGGTGCCTAAAGCAAATGGCATTACATCAGTCGAGCGACCATGCAAGGAAATGCTTTAGAAAAATAATTGCCTCAAAGTATGTAAACCAAGTTGGGCTCAGAAAGAGAGCACCCTTTGTGCACACAAGATGCTTTCCACTCACCGCTTCACTCTGGAACTCCCATCATCTATTTTCCTAAGTTATTATGATTATTACTGTGCTTGTTTATACAGGAATGTCTCCCCCCCGAGTCTCATCACTCTTTTTCAAGAGAGCCCTGCCGCATTTTGTCGCAGTAAGGGGCCGATGATTGAAATGTTATTTCCGATGGAGTAATTTGTGATATTAACCATTGCATGGTTAATATAATGGTAGTAACCACTGTAATGGTTAATACCATTACCATACACCATTACAATACACGGTAGTATTAACCACACAGTGGTATTAACCAGGGTGCCCGCTGGAATAAAACCGTGAATCCTTGCAACGAGCAATGAACGCGCTGCCGCTGAGCCAAGTCACTGCCCGTATAAGGTTATAGCGGGGAATGTGTTAACATTTACCTCTTGTGACTTTAAGAATGCTTACTCTTTGGTTCTTTCCGTAAAGTCACGTAGGTATAAAATAAAATAAAATATTTTAATATTTAAAATATGTATTTCATTTTATACCTACGTGACTTTACCGAAAGAACCAACGAGTATGGATTCCTGCAGTTCACGAAAGCTTCAAATCTAGATTTAAGAATGCTGTTTGTTGGTAACCGCTTGGCATTTTGGGCCTTTGGGACGTGCTCAGTAAATCTTTCTTTATTTTTTTAAATATCAACATATGCTGCCCGTTGATATGTTGGTATCAGAATTTATTTTGTTGCACCTGCATGATGGCATCACCTCTCTCCAAACCGTGACCCTGTCGCTCATGACCGTTTGTTGCCAAATTGTCTGATCGTCACAGGCTCCGTGCAGACACTGACCCTTGAACTCCTCTGGCTGTAGTCCTGACGACGATTTAGCCTGCCATAAGGCTAGCCGTGTAAATGCTCTAACTCACCGCGTAGGTTAGTCTGCGAGTGTGTTGTTTGTTGTTGTCGATGTTTTAATGATCGTTAGCTTTAGGTTGGGAGGTGTGGGTAAAACATTGCTCACTTTGTCCCACCTGGTGTCTCACCATTGTTCCAACCGCTCCCCCACATCCACGGCTGCACTCGTTTTGAAAAACGAAATGAGCGTGAAGCTTCACATGCCTGATTTGGGTCTGACTGGATCCAATCACATCCGATCCGATCAGACTAACATAAAATTGCATGCTGACCATCAGAGGCCGAATCTTATACCATTTGCTCGAGCGTGTACAACGACTATGCAGTAGTTCATTGCTGAACTAAAAGTCACGTTTCCGTTGCTAAATAATGAGGGAGGCGTGGGGTGAAGGCTCCAGGCCTTAGAGGCCTCCTCTGGCATTTTCCTTCAGTCTCACAAAAAGCATTTCATTGGCCCTGTATGACGTAAACTGCACCATATTAATACGAGTACAGTGATGTAAACTGTATTCTCGGATGCCATATACTCAACTGTGCACTTTTAAGTATGCTTAAAAGAAGATGATATTGCTCACTACTTCTGTACATGAATAGTTGCCCACACTTGGAATTTCAAAAAGTTTCAGGTTCAAGGGCCTTCCTGGGAATTAATGTTATATTTAACGTTGTACGTGAGTAAATACATATTTCCCAGCTTTATCTCAATTGTGTTGCCAGCGTCGTGTTATGCGTTATTTGGAGCTCTTTCAACGCAGCCCTTCGTGTCAAAGAACGGCCCACAGCAGTGGATATCAGGGAGCTACCTCTGAGATCCATTCCAGTCACCTCTGATACAGTAAGGGGCAGCAATTTCCCCACCCTTCCTGCCATTGAGAGTTCTGTTTTTCACATGGCAAACATATATTTCATGCTCAGAGCTGGAAAATATTTAAATTAAAGACAAATACAAATTTAATGGAGTGGAAATGTTCGTGTCATCATTGGTGACTGTGCTGAGAACATCAACTCTCTACCCTCGAGAACCTGGTTTAATTACAGGCGGCTGAAACATTGACTCGAATCCCAGATCACACTAATTCCTGTTAAAAAAACATAAATGAAGTTCACGTCACTTATAATAACATACCACCTGATGGCAATCCTAAAACTTTTGCATTTCTGAATTTTATTTCTAAATAACTTTTTTGTTTCCCCTGGCCAGAAGATTGCATCATTTTAAGTGACTGCCACAGTTTACCGTCATTCCTTTTTGGATTTTCTCACCGTGCGGTTTTAGAAAGTGAGAAAATGTGCAAGCTAGGTCACGGCAATGTGAGGTTACTTTGTGAGAAATTCGCTTATCTCTGAATCTATTACCATTTTCTCTGATTGCTTTACCGCCGAATTACCTCAATTCGTAAAAAAAAGTCTAAATAACTCCGAACTTTAATGAACATTAGGTGGTGCTCATTTCCCCTGGTAGCTGCGAGCCAGGGATGGAAATTCCACTATAAACAAGGGCCCCTTCATCCATGGAGAGAACCCAATGTTGACTGCCCACACAGCTGCAGTTGCCTTGCGCCAACATTTTTGCACGAGGGCTTTGACCCCCGAGTTGGATTCGAACTCAGGTGACAACGATCCCAGTGGCATTATCATTATTGGACATCTGTGAAAAAGAGGATCATAGCTGGTGGGATTCCTCCAGCATGCATATTATGATTCTGGTTAATACTGAGTAGTTTGTGAAACAAAACTATGCGTTCTTCAAGGCAGGAATTTTGTAGCAAAATAACTATTACTCAACGCGATTCATTGCTTTCTTTATGTCTATGGACTTTGCAATTGCCTCCCCCCCCGTATGAATTCCTATGCGTAGCACGTACATGCACACTTAGGTGTGGTGTATCCCGCACTGTTGCTACTGCACGTGTAGCATATGTTTAAACATGTGAAGCATGATCTGTCTGCAAACTTGTGGAACGGTCTCGTTCTGGTCAGGAGGGCAAGGCCACATTTCTGAAAGGCGGTGCAAAACGGATGTGATGTCACGTCTGTAATCAAGCCACTGCTGTATAAATATTTGTTTTACCAGGTGAGGCCCACTGAGCTATATTGCTCTTTATCAGAGGCGACCTGGCCACAAATGATAGCTCAACGAAGTGGCTTTTCAAGCGTACATTTATAGCAGCCCCTATACTCTAAATGCATGCTTCTAAATGTTTGGGGGGGGGGCAGATGACCCGGAGAAAAATTCACGTGACCACGGGGAGAATATGCACACTCGAAATATACAGGCATCAGCGTCGGGATAGAAACCACGACTTCCTGTTTACCAGGCGAGATCGTTAACATCTAGCCACCGTGGCCATCCCAAGCCATATCAGTTGTGGGAATTGCTAGTGCGAGTTGGGGGCAAAAGTGGTGCAGATACTGCCACGCATGTTTGCTGTAGCAAGGAGTTGAACTGGGTTCACAGCGGAACTCAACAACCACTGCTCCACAGCTCTATGCATTCATTCATCACCATTATCATCATCATCATCACATCTTCTTGGTTCTTTCGGTAAAGTCACGTAGAAGGGAAGTAATAAAATAATAAAACAATAAAAAAATAAAGCATATTTTATTATTTTTATTATTTTAATATAAATCAAACAATAAAAAAATAATAAAACATATTTTATTATGTTTTATTTTTATTATTTTATTACTTCCCTTCTACGTGACTTTACCGAAAGAACCAAGAAGATGAATTCCTGAAGTCACGAAAGCTTTAAATCGAAATCACCATCACAATTAAGATGAGAAGTTTTTTTGCGAAACGCCATCCCAAAACAACGACCAAAAACAATGCTTGACACATGATAAATTATGTTTAATTTACAATAATATCCATATACAAAGAAGCAAGATAAAAACAAAGAGAAATTATCCATAACTGTATTAATGTCTATGCAAAACGTTTATAACTAATGCAATGTAAACACAAAAAACTGGTTTAACACTGTAAACAGTATAACCATATTATCGATGTTAATATAAATCAAACATTTCTTAATGCACCCATTAAGAAACCAAATAGAAATATAAAACGTACACGTAGCATATGTCACGCATTTTGCCACACGCAATACACGAAAAAAGGAATCTTGTCCGTTTAAATAAATCACATCATTTAAATTTAACTTAGCTAACAAAATATATTATTTCTGTAAAAAATATCGAATCGATCACAGAAAAATCTATATACGGTTTGTTGAATATGTGAACTGTGCTGTTACCGTATTGTCTGGAAGAGAAAGGGTGCTCTGACCCCCTGTATTTATTCTGGGGTGCGTCTCATAATCCGCTAGGGGTCCGTGCGTGTTGCGTGTGACCAGATTCGTATGGAAAGGCGGCCGAGTGTGGTGCTGGCCACCCACCCCCTCATGTGCCGTGCCGGCCTTCATAGGTGCTCGCTAACAGCACTTGCGCCCCCCCACCCCCCTAAAAAAACCCTTTATTATGGGAGTCTGTTCAGGCTATCCGGAGGATCTTTGTCTTTATATAACTTTATGGACAAAGGTCACACGTAGGGGGTGCGTCTCATCGCCCTGGAGTGTCCGCCGATTGCGTTTGTCGAATGATGTGGATAAAACACTCTTAAGCACGAGAATCGGTCAACAGGTGAATGTTATTACATCCATTCAAGGGCACTGTGTCTGCTTTCGACTTACATTTTTGCAATACACTAAAACCAAAAGCCCTGTTTCTTACAATGATAACAATACTAACATATTAAATATATATTTTTAAAGAAACATTTGTATAAAAATAAATCTTAATTTCTGCATGGGTGCCCACATATGAAGCACATATGTTGTTATCCTAATAGCTGAATTCCCGTGTCACTAAACTATGAGGATGAAACCACACAATCGATGAACAGTCTTGGAGAGATTGGTAGGAAGTTCACCGAGTCGTGTTAGATTTATGAGCTTGTGATGACCTAAAATAAAGTGTTTCAGTAAGGAGACTTGTAATATTTCTCTGACATATATCAGAACTATTTTAGCATTGTGTAGTGAATGGCACTTGACTGTGTACAATATCATATATACAGCCAGTCCTCGGGTTGCAGAAGACGCAACTTACGGAAATCCGACTTTCAGGAAATGCTCCCGTAAATCGTGTTAAAAACATTTTTAATATGCTGATTTTTTTGCGTTAGTTACGAACGCGCGAATAGTGCTGCGCGGTTAGGATGCGGTTGAATACCGCGGAGCGAGGCGCAAGGCGACCCACCTTACACATCACGCCACAAAAACGCCACCTTCACCAAGCCCGAGCTTCATTAGGTTTAAGGTAAGTAGATTCTTTTTCGTAGCGTTACCTAATTATTTTCCAGTACTGAGAGAAAACGAACTAGCAATCGAGTAGGGGAGGCACGACGATTTCCGACATATGGAAATTTCGGGTTATGGATCGTTTCTGGGGAACCTAACCGTTCTGCAACACCGGGGACTGCCTGTATTTGTTTTGTTCTCATATTTTGTCACTGAACATTGGAAGAGCCACGAGCTGTTATTCGTTTTTTCTCCTCTGAGAGTCTCAAAGACAAATGCCATTCATCAAGAATAAGGCTGCAATATGATGACAACTATATGGATCAAGACAATGTTTATCGAAGGGTGGACCTGCTACACTGAGAGAAATGCATTCACTGGGAAATCTGACCGATAATGCAAGACAAATGTGAATAATTTTTTTTTGTTTTCCAATAAAAATTTTGTCACACAATGGGTAAACACTTTTTTGGAAATTGAACTTGTCATTGTTAACCGAATTAGCCATTTCCACACTCAAACCCTATGACTGCTGATTGTGTGCTGAATTCCCACTTGCCTGTCATTCAAAATCAACCTCTCAACACACCCAACTTCAGGCAAAGTGGAAGTATCAATTGGCTTTGGGCTTCTCTGCTCATCACAAACACTCCCATGTCCAAACTGCATCCATTCTACAGAAATTATAAATGGTGCCATGATGCTTTGGTATAGGTTATAGAATTCCAGTTTAAACATGGTCAATGGTTAATTTCCCACGACTGTTGATCTTTGCAAAATGGATTTTAAAAACTGGCTGCCTGCTATAAATATCTTAAAGGCTAAATTTTATTCTTACTTGCAAGAAATAAATGTTTCTGCTTCACTACAATAAAGGGTATTTTAATTTATTGAATACTATACTTAATACATATGCTCAAAAGATGTGCCCCCAAAGACCCAAAGACTGATCCTGCTGTCTCTGCTTCATATGGGGGAAGTCTTCTCTCTGTCTCTTATCCAGTTCTGTGCCAGCGATCTGTAAATGAAAACAAAAAAACAGACACACATGTTAAACAGCTGTCACTCCACACCTCGTATTAGCACGGCTGGCTACGTACGATGCGAAAGAAGTTCAACATATATACAAACGTACTTCCCAGCACAACGTTTCCACGCAGCTATCATTAACGGAGTAGTGGTGAGTGTTCTAAACATGCACATCATGTTACTCATTTCCAATTCGGTAAAAGATAAAGGTACATGGTGGCGAGACGTTAACTACCTCGCCTGGTACATAGAAGGTCATGGGTTCGATCCCGACCCTAACGCCTGTATATTTGGAGTTTGCATGTTCTCCCTGTGGTCGTGTGGATATTTGTCCGGTCTTCTGGCTTTTCGCTCCACATTTAGAAACATGCGTTTAGAGTATTTGGCTGCTAGAAATTTCCACGTGATAAGCCACTTCGTTGAGCTATCATTTGTGGCCAGGTCACTTCTGAAAAAGAACTACATAGCTCAGGGTATTTGCCCTCCTGTTCCTGGCTGGCCAGACCTTTCGGAAGCGGTGGAAGTAAACACACTTTACTCCACCACATGCGACCAGCCGATCGAATCTCTAGGCATTGTTCTCCAACTAAAGAAATACGTGCACTCGTGCGTTTATATGACTCCACAGAGGCTTTTCATCTGTAGATATGGGCAAGTACAACTACTATACTGAAATGTTACATCTCCGATACTTCATTAGCATGGATATGCGCTTGGAATTAAGAGTTCATACAATATATTTTCAACAATTACTACTCATTTGTGAGTCGGGATCGTGCGTGGATGGTCGACAGTGCGTAAAACAGGTGGTATAGGATGTGGGACTCTGCTGTGGGCAGCAGAAAGCGTGGTGAAGTATGGTCAGATAAACCAAACAGTGCAAGGAGACGATCATATAGTATTGGGTTGACAATGGTTGCACATGTTCCAATGTAATAAAGCAGAAACAAAACTAAATTCATTGAGCAAACTAAATTTCCTTGGTAAATAAGAATGAGGTGTTTGAGTGAAGCTGAGGGTCAGATGAGATGAGGTCATGGGCAGTGTTTGGCTCATGGGCTGTCATTTGGACAGCCCTAATTTTAAATCGCCTATAAACTGTGAAAACATTCCGTGGGACACAAATGGGACACAGTCAATGTTTACTTGTGAACTGCATGAGATGTATTTACTCGCAAAATCAAACTTGGCAAAAAAATTTAGGGCCCCCAAGCAACCTATGAAAAAAATAGAGGTCCTATTTTTGGAAGTCAAGCAAATATAATTTCAAATTCCAATCCTATTAAAATAAGCTCATAACTTTAACAACACTATGAATATAATTTTAAAAGCCACTAGTCTACCAACTTAATTATTTCACACAAGTGGAATTTATTAAAGGTACATAGCGTATCCAGCATATAATGTTTGTTATGAATTAATTCATTTTATTTTTACCTTGCTTTCAGATGTTTATGATCCTGTTTGTAAATTCGCTGTATTTATTTATCATTTGTATTTTTAATGACAATAATATTACATTCCCTCATTTTCAAGTCACAATACGGTAGGTTTTTCCATTATTTTTCCGTTCGCCACATTGACGTAAGTTTGTTGTATATAATTTTTTTGATTGATTTACAGTCACTACGACGGAAGCATACAAAATGAACTTGTTTCCTAGCGCGCCCCAAATGGACTGCCGCCGCTTCTCCTGAGCGGCTCGAGACGTGCAGCAGCAGCACGCGGTCGGTCGCTCGCGGGAAAAACTCACAGTTCGTGTGCGAGGCGGCCAGACGCTTCTTGGGCGGCGGGCGGGCGGCGTTCTGCACGAACGGCAGACGGTGGCACTTGCCAGTCTCCGGCTCGCAGCGGCCCGACAGGCAGTTGCAGACGCCCGAGCAGCCCAACCCGTACGTGCCTGCGGGGCAGTCTGCAGCCCGGAAAGGTGGGAGGGAGGGTAAGGAGTGACACGAGATTGTCAATGTGTGTATGTATTTATGTTGAACGTCTTTCGCGCCGTACGTGGCCGACCGTGCTAATCGGAGGCGCGTGGATCGACAGCGATCGGTGCATTCGCGTCGACCGTGTCCCAGCGGTAATGTAACGCGTCTGCCCGCTTGTTGCAGAGGTTAACGGTTCAGATTGGCAGGCTGCCCTGGTTAGTGCCGAAACCAAATTAACTGTCAAATACGCAAGGGTCTGATTCAAAGTGGACACTAAAGATCCCGTGACATCGTTTGGCGTGACAGTCGAAATTCGTCAAAATTTGAAAATGTGCCCGCAAAATATTGGATGGGGATTACACATTGCAACATTTCCACCATACTGCGAAGCTGCTGCAAACTGTGTCCGTGAAACATAGCACCTTCGTGATAGCCTCGTGCTATATGAACGGCACGAATACCAAAATGTAGCAATTTGATCTATGTGCATTTACGTACGAACCTTGCAGCTTTTCACATTAGCGGCCATAGTGTGGCTCAACACACATTCGTGTTTCATGAGCATATAATAATATTCATACATCGTAAATAATTTATTCTTGCACACGTGAACGTAATAAACTATTTAAAACAATGAATTGATTCATTGTTGGCTCCATGAGTCAAATGGCTGCAATATAAAAACAAATATTTCACCGGAGGTGTGGACAGAACACTTTCCCACACTTCTGCTGAGGAATTCACAAAATCCAGCGTGGCACAGATCCACAACTAACACCGTGTCCTGCCAAAATCTGAAAGTCTGGCTCTTGTATTAATATGTAATTTCACGCATATGCTAATGATACGTACATACGTATATGTACATATTAAGTCCACCTCAAATATCCCTGTACTCAGGCAATGGCAGTTAGTCAGTTATCTGGAGAGAAAAAAATCCTTACAAATATTTTATGAGTCTGATATGTCTATTCATGACGTGAATAGTCTGTATAACCCATAAAGTATAAGTGTGTGTAACAAAGTGATTCTTGCAACAACTGCCTGTAATATAGGCACATACACGAGCGAATGTAGAACGAATGGATGTGTCGTTAATCCATACGAATGTTTTAATGTTAGGTATCAAAGTCAATCCAAAATAACTCTGCACCAAAACTAAAATGGGGTGGCACTCTTCTATTTACAGCCATGAATCTGGTGGAAATTACACATCCCTAAGTTGCGGAACCAGTCTCGTTCTATGATACAATCCACGTGTTCCCCATTTTACGTTTCATGTTTTAAGGTTGATTGCCACAGCTACCCTGGAGTATGTACCTAGGCATGAACCAAGACGGTTCATATATCATTTGTCACCGATTGTTGGCTGTGGCTGGGAATCGAACTCCGGATGCCTGGTTCTTAGCTCAGAGGACAACAGCTCCACCCCAACGCACAGCAATAGCCGCCAGTCGCCACTGAATGACGGTGATGTGATCCCTGGTGCTTGCGTCAGACTAGGTGCACATTGAGGCCAAGTGAAGTGTCAAAGGCTTGCTAGCAGGAGGTCATGAGGTCAGACCCAGGCATTAAGATTCAACTGACTGACAAGGTCCATGTAAGTGTATGTATGGATGTTTAACTTCCTTTGCACCGTACATAGCCAACCGTGCTAATCGGAGGTACGGGGGAAGAACAACACACTAACACGCAAAAAGCAGTTCTAAAGAAATGAGTTTTCAATTTAGATTAAAAAGTGCATAGCTCCCAGTGGCCTCCTGACATGGGACAGCCTATTATGTGATACGTGCCCCGAACAAAACTCTTTGGAGATTGATTCCCAAACACGGCTCTCCGCAGGGAATAGCAGGCGTGGTGTCGGCTACAGTGAAAACAGTGAATATCTTGTAATGTTCCTGTATGAGAGGCGGTCATATTGATTATGCTGAAATTAGTAACTGCCCTATGTAAACAACATTATTTAGGTCTTTCTCGCGTCTCTCCATTGGAGAGACTGGTCCCCAGACATGGGAATGTGGAATCTCCACCGAAGACTCAGGCTGTGTACAACCATTGTAAATTAATTCGAGGAAATTGAAAATTTCCACTGAGAATGATGCAAAGGTTGGCTTAAGATAAATTAGTCATATTCCACAGGTTTGATATACATGTGGAACATGAGGTGACCTCGCTTAACCTGGCAAAGGATTATACTACTATGCATGCCAATGGCTACTAAATACAAATTCAATGTTGTTGTAACTTGAAAAACTCCGTAACCTGAGGCAAGGGCTCGAACCCAAATTCTTTGTGCGTTTTACTCCACTTCCTATTGATCTACCCCCCTTGGTTACAGCTCCTTCACATAGTAAAAGCTGCTTTTTCAGCTTGAGAAACGCATGCCATTTGGCCCTCACATCGTCTAGTGCACTGGTTCCCAAATGTTTTGGACCCGTGATTCTTAAGGAAGTCACAGAGGTCCACTGTCACCACCTAAAAAAATACATTCTAATTTTTGCAAACCTGAACCAATCCAATTTTTTTATTGTCAAATTTCTAAATTGAAACCACTCTGAATCAGAGTACAATCTGCCACACGCCCACTTGTCATGGACAGCGGGCACACAAGTTGAGAAACGTTGCTCCAGCAGAAGGCTGACCTGAATGCAAGTTCATCATACACATGCGATCGTCATCCCAGTAAAGGTGAAATCCATCGCTAAACATTTCTCAAGTACAGACAGGCGTTAAAGATAAAAAAAATCATTGTTTTCGATACAGTGCCTTTCATGCCAGGGCATGTGAGAGCACTTTGCACGCGACTAAAGCAAATAATTGGAAGGACTTTTCGGTGGATTATTCTCCTACAGCATCATAAATTGAGCACTCGTTGGCGTGTCCTCTCCACTTAAGCTCCCTGCCGTGGCGCGCCTTCGCTGAAACTTGATGCCTTCGGTGTAACGCCACGCATAAGAACAGCGTGAGGAACTTCATTCAGTATTTACCAGGCATGCTACAACAACAACAACAACGACCGCCATTATCAACTAAGTGGCGGTGACGTGTACGTAGACTGTTTGGGCAAGACAATTTGCACTAATTGGCACGTTTTGTTTCCGTGACAAATCTTAATAATTGTCTGTGAATGGTGGTGGCGGTGGTGGTGGGTTAACGACACATTTATATTTAAGCGAGCTCACCCATAAACGTCTATTATGAGCACCTACGAAGACCGGCATGGCACGCGAGAGGGGGTGGCTGGCCAGCAACCACGCCCGACCGCCTTTGTCTCCCCAGTAGCGATGTTTTTACGCACCGGGCACTCATTTGAGACCGAGTCGACCTCGTGATAACTTCCCAGGCATCGCTCCCCGTCTCACGAAAACCGAATCCACGGCTCACGATCTCAGAAGCTCAGTGCGCCCACCACCCCCCCGCCCCAAACAAAAACCACAACAAACAACAACAAACAACCGCGGAACTCACCCTCGCAGAGTCCGTACGTGTCGCCGAACTCGTCCTCGCCCGCCGGGCGGCATCGCAGCCCCTTTGCGCACTTGAGCCAATTGAGCCCCACCACGGCCGGGTAGCAGCGCTCCCCGCGACCCGCGGCGCAAACGGAACAGCAGCCGCAGTCGTCGGGCACCGCGCGGCGGCACCAGCGGCGAGCAGGCAACGCGGGGCACGAGAAGGCTTCGCAGCCCGGGCAGTCAACCGCGTAGCCCTTCCACTCGAAGGGCTCCAATGGCTGGTTCTGCACTTGTTCTTGTTGTTGTTGTTCTTCTTCTTGTTGCTGCTGCTGCTGCTGCTTGTTGTGTTGCTGCTGCTGCTGTGAGTCTTTGCCGGGGTAGGGAGGCGACACTCGGGTCGCGTGAGTCAACTGCAGTTGTAGGAGAATTGTCATCACCGTCACCGTCGTTATCGTCAACATTTTCATCTTCATCTTCTTATTGCTGTTATCGGCTGGAGTGAGAACGAGGGCGCTGGAATGAATTCGGTGTGAGGGTGGAAAAGGGTCTATTTTTTAATGTCAAATCGGTCCCGGTCAATTTTAGAAATAATAAATATCTAATGCACAGTCGATGCTTGCCGCAATTAGCGCGGTCTGAGTGCGGTGCTTATACAGAGTGCGCTGCACTTGATAAGCGCGTGTTCAGCCTGCTGATGCTACTGCCGCTATCGATTGCTGTGCTGCTGCTGCTGATGGTGATGTTGGATGGTGATGTTGGATGGAGGAAAGAGTGACCCACACTGGTGCTGGGTTCGTGTGTCGGTCGGTCGGTATGAGACGGGACACGGCGAGACTGGCTTATATGAAGGGTCCTGCAAAAGGGGCGTGTGTTGGATCAGGCACACGCACCCACCACACCATCACCAACACAATACGGCAATGCGCGTCTCACAACCTCTTTTTCCGGATGTTTGAATAATGTCTGGATTTTTGCTCTTCTTCCAAATGGTTATTTAAGGAATGAAATGTCAATGTCCACAACGCGCACAGGAAATGTGTGGGCAAGAGGCGTGCGGCGCGCCTATTGAAGAGAGACACCCAGCCCAGCCGATGGGGGTGGGGGGGGTGTTTGGTGTCTCCCACCTCTGTGTATGTACATGACGCACGCGTTCTGCTGAAAATTTTCCGCGGCGTTAGGAGATAGACGTTCCGCGGCCAGACGCAGCGACGCCCGCTGCTTGTTACGTCTCCCGTTCATTCCTTTCGGAGCGATGTTTGCGGTGGTTCCCGCAGAAATTCCTGAGAATTGACGCCAACGCCCCCTGGTTTCGTGGGCTTCGCGATGTGACCAAGCGATGACTACACGCGAGATCCTCGTTGTGCAGAACTCTTGAGTAATTATCCGCCGTTGTTAAGCGTCGGACTTTCTCCCCCCACCACACACACACACCACCAAGAAAGAAAACAAACAACTCCATAAATGGGTTTTGCCAAATTTACCGCAATGCGTCCAAAAGTTCATCACGGCACCCTGGACACACGGATCGTCCCCCCATTGTGTGTTCTCCAACATCTCGGCTGTGATAGTTACAAATGCTTTTGCTATGCGCTGTTGAAGATCACTCTAGATTTTTGGTTAAAAAAAAAACCTTCAAGTATATCAGAAATATGTTCCCGGTTTTGTTCCCGGACACAGACTTGGCAGCAGTGAGCATTGGTGACTACTATAGTGATACGTCCTAATAAGGCACACCAAGTCTATAAATGTGTCTGTCTCACTGCTGCCTGTCCTGTTCGTCACAGTTGCTCAATGTATTCACGGTGACTCGAGAAAATATTACCATAATGTGTAGTTCTTCCGGAATTGTTGGTTTTTTTTGCCCCATGCACGAACTTTTGTGCGTACGTGCGATGCACGTGTTGTGGAATCCGCTCCGTGCTCTCCAGCCTGTACTTTTATTTTCTGTTACGGTAAATGTTCTCGTCATTTACGGATTTTAATTGAAGGAATATGTTGCAAGCATTTAAAGCAAGCAGTTCAAATTGCTGTTCCATGAAATTGCTCAGTTACTTTCTCATGCCACTTCTGGTGGATGCTGATTTTTGACGAATTTTTTTATGACGGATGATGCCTCTATGGACACTCGATATATTTCGCACCTTTGTACGATGCACATCTAGTATGCAGCGATGTATCGAGTATATGTACCGGTACAGAAATATTAAAATTAACACAACATTTATGCAGAATGGCATTGCCATCTTTACACTTTCTCCTGCAGGAAGTACTATAGCCTCCTGCATTCAGTTGTACATATAGATTATGTAACTATTTATTATATACTATATCCCTGGGAGGCTCCCAGAATCAATTGAACTCGAGCAATGAATTGAACTCGGCACCGGCCGGGTTCAATTGATCCTGGGGGAAGACCCCCTCCCCCCCCCAGAATCAATTGAACTCGGGCAATGAATTTGCCCGCTTTCCATCGACCTTAGCGTCGCACTCGTGCGGGATACCATTTACACTGCGGACACGTACGGTGGGTACTTCGTGCCACCCACGATGGGGATCGTATACTTTAAAAAGTGTTTATTACGAGACTTCGAACACATTACAGGGCTTAAGCTGGCTCTGCGCTGTCAGTAAGATTTTGGGGGTACAATTAGATTTGTTTTGTTTCCCTGGCTATTTGCCGAATTTAATAATCAGCGGGACTGTTCTGGCTGATTAAATTATTGATGTATCTATGATGAACTTCTTTCGCACCGTACGTAACCAGCCGTACTGATCGGAGGTGCGGAACCGTACCTCATGATGCCTCTTCATAGAATTGGATTAATGAATGGCACCATTTTTTACACGCTTTTATTTAACTCACTCTGTTGTTGTTGTCGTCGTTGTATCCTCAAATCTTGAAATTCAATGTTGTTGTTGTTGATGTTCTGATGTGGTTGATCGTTCCACCGGTGTCTGCCAAGAGGAATGTCAAAGCCATGCCGACCTGCAGTGTGGATGTTACGTTCTATACAGCACTGAACATCGGTTAATGCATTTAAAAGTTCCCTTATATGTTAAGCTAAGATAAAGCTGTAGATACCATCATGGCCAGGACAGTTGATGGCAACTACCACACCTCGCCCAACATAGCGAAATATAAAATAAGCACAACATTTGTGCAAGACCTTTTTTCATTTGACTTCCTCAAAAAATTTTACTCCCCCTTGCACGTTTAGATATTTGCGGTATAATGCAGATAAATGCAGGTTTTGTGGCTAGAATATTTGCTAGGCTTCTGTAGATTGTTTTTATATCACACGAGTAGAAAACCAGTTGCTCTGCAACGGACCATATGGTATTCATTTCATACACACTCTTCTCACAATCCTTCCGTACTCAGACAACTAAAAGTAACCTGATTTTTTTTTATAATGTAATGAAATGCCAAGATATGTATGATGAAGGTTTTTATATCCTCCAGGATTTAAAGAATGCTGGACAATATTATGGTGAAATAATTATATGGAGGACACATTTAAAAGTTAGAGCAATTTCAAATGAACCATGTCAGTCTTCGGAGTTGTTATCTATCATACGTTTTCTGAACTTCCGGCGGTTCAATTCAATCCAACGTTTAATCCCGTTTAGCCAGTTACCCAGCTAGCTTCGGTGGCGACGGCCGGCAGCAGCCACTAACAACAGAGTTATTGTTGGGGTGGAAAGGAGCCCGACCAGCAGCAAGCCAAGAAACTCGAAGCATAGATTTTTTTATCGTATGATTTGGGTAGTTAAGACTGAACGCAGGATTATGATTAATATTCCTAAAACTAATGTGATGCCCACGCAGCCGTCGTAATTGGTGGCGTTTCCTGCATGTTTACTGGTGGCATCACAGGTGATATGATCGGTTGATCTTGATACAAACATGTTATTATATCTTTCTATTTGACTATTACAATACTTTGCCGAAAATTTAATGCACGCGATAATGTAAATCTGGTTGAAAAATCTCACCAACGCCGTTTTATCATCGCCACTTTCGACACCGTTGCCAACACAGTCCCTTTTTAACATTACATGAATTTACGTCATGTAAATATATAGAATTTCGTTTATGATAATAAGTAATGAGTAGGTCATAGGTATAACATTTTTGTTGCATTATTCGTGAGACTGACTCATGGTGTCACAGACAAGGCAACCATGACTGCAGACAACTAACTGACCCATATGCATATTTTGGTTAAGAGCTGGCTAATCTGTCTCTGGAAGGAATGCCCACGACTGGTTAAAACGTTCCGGAAGGAGAGCCCTGCCCTACCTTGTAGTCATACAATTATGAGTTTTAGGTTTTTTTTTATGCCAAATTTGGTAGAATGATTGTGTGGTGGCTGTGAGTGTGAGGAGGCAGCAGGGTCATGAGGGCCGTGCCTGTCTGGGTGATCACAATCCATTGGGAGCAGCCAGGAAAAGTTCCCACTCTAAAATAACAACAAGATAAACAATGCACGGCTAATTACACAAGGTTTACTTATTCGCAAAAGTTGACCTCTCTAATCTTCCCCAGGGTGCAGCCCTTTGTATGTTCCGTATGTTGAACCTCTTTCGCACCCTACGTAGCCAACCATGCCAATCCAGGGTTAGTTTGACCATACTTCACCACTCACCAGGCTGCATGGTGAGTGCGGGTTGGCAAGTCTTTAATAATGTAGCTAAAGTATCTTAATCCGTATCCTCGTTCCATCCAGTTGATTTCAATTGTTCATAGCCGCTTGCACTTTGAGTGTTGATGGCTTAAGTGGTTGTGATCACCTTCACGATTACTTTTCATCCCACTCATTGTCATATCTGACCAAAACTAAAAAAACACGACACTGTTAACAAATACTATCAACACGAATTTTGTTAACAAAGTTAACACTGACTGGGAGCAATGTTAAGTGATATCCAGTTCTTATATAGATACAACATTGTGGCTTTTTTACTGTAATGGGGGTAGTTTGGTTGCCTGTAGGTGAATTTCCAAGTATTGCAATGTGAGTGGTACCGTTTTTTGTTGGGTCAGTGGTTGTTGGTGAGTGTTTTTCAGTATATGGTGAGTATTGTTGGTGGATCTTGTGTGGGCTGCTGCTGCTGATCAGGCTCAATATAACCACATATGGGAGACAAAACTCCATAACTGGAGATTTTTTTCAACGGTTTTACTTGATTCCTCTGTTTGTCGTGGTCAAATTTTGTAATCAAAATTTCGTCCACTTCCCGTTGTCCAATCAATTCAACATTTTGCAAACGTACTCAGATCCGGTGACAATGCATGCCTGTATCAAAATCAATTAATCAATTAATTAGCCACTTTAAAGCAATTAATTAACATTTTGTATGGACGCTTTATTATTTATATATTTGTGTGTAGGTCAAAAACGCCGCGGTCCCTAAACTGTGGCATCGGCTCGCACACAACGCATGCGCCACGTGGCTCTCAGGCGCCATTGACGTCATTCTCGACCGTGAGTTAAACAAAATAAAACCATTTAAATAAAACCGTGTTTTTTTATTTAAAGCTTTCGTGACTGCAGGGATTCATATTCTTGGTTCTTTCGGTAAAGTCACGTAAAAGGGAAATAAAATAAGACAAATATAAAACAAAAAATATCACGACGTTTCGACTGCAACACAAGCAATCCTCATCAGGTGTGAAATCCACAGCATTTGTATTATTTTATTATTTCTCTTCTACGTGACTTTACCGAAAGAACCAAGAATATGAAAACCGTCTTTTAAAAAAACTTTTAAAGTAGTTTATTGTACACGTTGTTTTGGTCAGTTTAACACGTAGACTTTCGCGACGAATATCCTCAGGTTTTTTTTTTGTTAGATCACGTAAATGTGTCGTTAAAACTGCCACGATCCGACAGCCAATTAGTAAGGTTTGTCACATAAACAAAACATGCAAATTCGTTACTAGTTCAGCACACCGGTGTGTTGGAGAGTAAACCCACAACATATACAATTATTTTGGTGTTACTCTTTGGTTCTTTCGGTAAAGTCACGTAGAAATAAATTATAGAGTACGACGTTTCAATTGCAACACAAGCAACCATCATCAGGTAGAACTAAATTTGAGAGAAAAAACACAGACACGGAGACACACAAGCAGAGAGACAACACAGAGAGACACACAACATAGACACAGAGTTCAAATCAAGTTTTATTTTGTTGTTTGAAACCACTGGTTAGGCTGTTGGTGTTATTGTTGTCTCTGTTCAGAACACGAACGGTGTCTCTCCCTCAGCCCTAGAGGAGTTAATCTCTCAGACATTGCTGGGTCTCTCCCTCAGCCTCAGAGGGGTCAATCCCTCAGACATTGAGGGGTCTCTCCTGCCTTAGCCCTCGAGGGGTTAATCTCTCAGACATCGCTGTGTCTCTCCTTCAAGTCATAGAGGAGCCAATCCCTCGCAGACATTGCGGGTATGTACCTCAGCCATAGAGGGGTCAATCTCTCAGACATTGCGGGTATGTCCCTCAGCCACAGAGGGGTCAATCCCTCAGACATTGCGGGTATGCCCCTCAGCCACAGAGGGGTCAATCCCTCAGACATTGCGGGTATGTCCCTCAGCCACAG